>JAUELE010151835.1:0-23247 GCA_031471655.1 Diodora aspera
AGGTAGCAGTCTAAATCGCAATGTTTGGTCGCCGATCACTTTGTGCCCCCCCCCCCCCCCAGTTTTTTAGTGCTTGTTACGGCCCTGCATTCTACACGTCTAGCCACTAGAACTATTACTTACTCCCCTTAGGTACTATTTAGAACGTCGATCAAATCGTCCCAGAATACTACACTTTCCATTACATCTTCAGGTACAGATAACACACAGCTCTCTGGAATTGCCTTGAGTAAAAACTTTGGTATGCGAGGTGTTTGCGTTTCAGACACGAGCAGGACAACACCTTTGGGATTCAGATCATTGAGTTTACTAAGAGCGCAGGTTATGCTCACGTATCCCCAAGTACCACGAAGAAAACACTCCGTTAAGCAAATGATCACCTTCCAGCTTCCATCGATACTTTCCGCTATTTGATCTGGAATGGAATCACCAGGCACCGAGTCTCTATCCCAAAGATACACCCGGAAATCACTGTCTTCTAGCATGGGTCCAAGGCAATGACAAACCCAGGGATAATCTCTCTCGACGTAGGATAAATATACATCATACTTGTAATCCTCTCGTTTAGGTATGCATACATGTTTCCACAGCAGTTTGATCAGTGCATTGGCTACAACAGTCGTGTTAGTCTTCAACAGCAACACAAAGAAAGAAGATGCTGTAAAAACTGTAAGCAGAGTAAGAGACCCATAAAACACATTCTGACCTGTACACTGCCGCCATAATGTGTTTGTATTGCAAAGCATAGCATCAATATTGGTAATTTCTCCATTTGCCAACAAGCAAGAAACGTTTTTACTGTGGATTAATTTCATTCTTGTCTTTGTCAGCCAAACCAGAAAGGAAAAACTTTGACATCCACATGATAAATATTGTCCTGCAGAGACAAAGTTAAAGATGTTCCAGAAGCTCTCAGATTTCCGTCAATGTTTTTTCGGGTGGTTGCATCAACTATGGTTATCAAATTAGTTCTTAGATCTAGAATTGAGAGTTTTGGTGCGTTTCGAATATCAAATGGTACAGAGTTGAATGTATTAGCCGACAGGTCCAGGTAGTTTAGGTTCGGGTTTGCTTTAAACAGTCCTTTAGGTAGAGATGCTAGTCTGTTGTCACTTAAATGGAGAGATCGGAGGTTTGTTAGCGACTTTAAAATTTGAACTGCTTGATTAGAAACAGCTTCTTGTTGAAATGAATAATAATTCAAATATAGGTTTTCTAGTGATGGGAAAGCTTCCAAGCAAACCTTCGAAAGTCTAAGGATTGGATTCCCTGATACATCTAGAGTTTTTAACCCAGAAAATCCATAAATAGGACTCGTCCATTTAGACAAGCCAATAAAAGATACATTTAATTCCATGATTGACTGACCATTTTTGACGTTTGTGACAATGTCAATTTTTCCGAACCTCTGAGTGCAAGCACAAATATTGACATAGGTCAGATTACTTGGAACAGTTATAGATAGTGACCGAGGGTATCCTTTGACGGTTTCGTCTGATCTTGGAAAATATAACAGAGAAGTGGGGAAAGGAGATTTCAGACCCTTTGCCTGCAGCGAAATATCAACATATTCCAATTTCGGAAAAGAAAGAAAGAATACGTCCTGCTCCTCATCTGTCTGCAGTTCATTTCCTGAAAGGTCAAGGTACCTCAGACACTTAGAGAGTTTTGTATGCCTGATTGTCGTAATATTTATGTATTTAATTCTATTATTCGAGAGAATAAGTTTATCAATGCAGATATCAGCTAAAACGCTGATAATTTCAGCATCCAAAATCGTATCTGTTATCATGTGATAAGCATCAGACCGCAAGGCTATGTTACTTAGATGTACAATATCCATGTGCCGGTTTGAAAAGATGCCGAGGGCTTTCAGTGTGGTATGAAGACTAACTGCTTTGCCGGTTATTTCAAGTTTTTTCAAGTCTTTTAAAGGAATAAATGTCCCAGGTTCCAAAATAGTTATGGTAGAGTGCAAAAACTGCAGTTTTTGTAGATTAATGTTTTGGAATGATATAAAGGTCGTGTTTCGAAGGGTATTTGAATAAGAGACGAGGGTAAGACTAGTCAAACTGGCCAAACGCTGAAATCCTTCTCCAAAGTAAGGCTCATCGTTTGAATCGATGTTAAGTGACTGCAATAGTCCCAGATTTTGGAAGATTCGATCAGGGTACCCCTGATTATTCAGGTTCTCCTGCATATTTAATGAACGTAGGTTTTCCAGTGAGTCAAATACACCATTTAGAAGTGATAAGTTGTTGCTACCCAAGTTGTTATGAGAAAGGTTTAAATGCGTCATTTGGGAACACATGGTAAATGCTTCAGAGTCAAGACGACTTATGTGGTTAAAGCTGAGGTCAAGCATTCGCAGGTTGTGTAGAGGGGCCAAGTCTTCGTCTTTGATAACTGTTATGGAGTTGTAACTCAGGTCCAGGGATATTGTGTCGGAGGGAAGATCTCCTGGAACCTTGATCAATCCTTTGTTCGGGCATCGTACATCCACACCTTTATGCTGGTCATCAGGTAAAATCTTGCAGTGATCAGTAGCCTTCTGTGAAGCAGCAATCTTCACAGCAACACAGAGCATATAGGTGAAGATGATGCACACATTCTTCCGCGCCATTTCCAGCTGAAAAGAGAGTAAGATTTAGGATTCAGTCTTGATTAGCATGAAAGCACGAATTGTATTCTTTGACGTAGGCTAAGATCTAAAACAGCCAGTGTACCCCGTCTGTCTCACAGACCCTCAATAACTGGTTTCTTTTTATCCTATGTGAGTCAACTATCGTTTAGGAGGTCAAGATAAAGGCAAATTCAGCTTGTTTCTGGGGTGCTTCAGAAAGCTGCTCCAGAATGTTATATTTTCGGCTTACGTTTATGGAACAGTTAGATCTGTCATCAGATGTCTTACCAATATGAATAAAGTGACTACTTAAAATTATTGTGCATGTGTGTAGATTGTCATGCCTAATCGTTATTGAATACCTCCTGTTGCAGCCTAAAATGTATCAAAAACTCAAAATCTCCCAATTGCGACATGTCGGGCAGCAATTGTGTTATTTTGGCACTTCATTGACATCTTGGTCCGGATGGCCTGCCCAAAATTTCCCAATTGCGATGTTTTGGGCAGGTCTCCGAACCAAACTATCACTGTTGTGTCATTCTGGTCATTTTTCGTTTTTCAGTGTTCCCAATGTGTCTCATTATCACATGTTACAGCCAGAAATGTCATCAGATCAGAATTCACTGCACCAAGATCGTTTTTTAGGAACAGTGTCTGCGGGAAAGAAACATTTTGAGTCAAGATATATATATATGTGTGCGTTTGTCTTGTTGCTTGACAGAGTATATTAACATTGTTTGTGCATTGCATGTGTGCGCGTGCGTGTTTGTGTCACATTTGTTAAAGCATTTACGCATGTGCATGTAAGCGTGTATATATTCCTCCGTGTTCGTGCGTTCGTACGTATGCGCGTGTTTGTTCATGTGCCTTACATGAATGTTTGCGCGTGCGTGCATGTATATGTGTGTATTTGTCTGTGAAGGTGCGTGTTGGCTATGTGCCACGGCATGTTTGCGTGGCTCGCTTTGCATATGTTCGTGTGTGCCTGTATAATAAATAATACAATGGATTTGTATAACGCCTTTTATCCACTTTACAAGTGCTCAATTGCGCTGTTACAATAATAAAATGTAAGAAAAAATATGATCTATGAAAAAAGTTTGAGTGCAATCTTAAAAGTAAATTAAGAGTCAATGTGTCTGGTGGAGAGTGGAAGTTTGTTCCAGAGTGCAGGTGCAGCACCAGCAACAGCTATGTCTGCCATGGCTGCTGTTGTTCTAGGCTGAGTGAGAAGGAGATAATTCAAGGAGCGAAGTGATCGACCGGGACAATGCAGTGAAATGATAGATTTGAGATGAGGAGCAAGCCCTTCATCGTAGCTACAGCAGTGAGAAGCAGTAGTTTGTAGTGGCTTCTGTATGCGATAGGTAGCCAACCAAGCTTAGCAAGCCCAGTGAACACAACCAGAGCTTCTGTATTTTGAATCTTTTGAAGTTTGGACATTAGTTGAGCCGCGATGTTGTAGTAAAGTGAATTACAGTAGTCCAATTTTGATGTAACAAGACTAGTCACGAGGAGAATGGTAGTGTCTAAGTTCAAGAAGTGACATATTTTGCTGATATTGTAGATCACATGGTAACATGATTTGGAGACATGTTTGATCTGGTAATCAAGGGACATAGCTGGCTGGAAGACAATTCCGAGATTCTTAGCAGAGTCTGATGGCGTGATGACGTCATTTCTTATTATCAGAGATACGTTATTTGGTGTTATTGAGAGTTGTTGTCTGGATCCAACAATCAAACATTCAGTTTTGTTGTCGTTGAGCATAAGATGGTTGCAGGCTATCAACTGTCCAATTTCCATGATATATTCCTGGATCTCCTGGACCGTCCCTAGCGTATAACGGTTCCACAGAGAGTGACAGCTAGTTATCGTCTGCTTAGAGATGAAAATGTAGTGAATGATTCCTTATAATATCTCCAATAAGGAGAAAGTACAGAGTGAATGATAATGGGCTTAGAACCGAGCCTTGGGGAACACCATACTTCAAAGGTAGAGATGCAGAATAAACAGAATCAACCTTGACAGATTGAGTTCTATCTGACAAATATGTTAATCAATAGGACCATAGCCAGCTAAGAACAGACCCTGTGATGCCAATCCTGGTTTCAAGGCATCTCTTTTCATATATATGCGTGTGTACGTGTGCGTTTGTGTGTGTGTGTGTGTGTGAAAAGAGAGAGAATAAGAATGAGGTGGTGAGAGAGAGCACTCTCACAAGCACACACGTGCAGCCCCCCCCCCCCCCACACACACACTCTATTTGTGTGCCTCTATCTCTCAGACAAAAATATTACTGGTTAGTTGTTGATCAATTCACGATCATCCATGTGTTTTTCATCTGTCCACAAACACATTCTCCTCATTAATACAAACGACACTTTACATATCCGTTCCTTCTTCAACCGCCAAGTCTGCTGTCATCCCAAAGGTCCATATCCACGCCAAATCCAATACCCGTCATTTTCATTTCAATAAATACATACTTAAGTCATCTTTACTTTGATATTTATCAAATCTCTATGTCGATGGTAATCCAATTGCTGGAGTGAAGAGCTTGTGTGAACATTCAGCTGCGAGAGTAATCGGCCGTTTTGTCAAATAATTTAAGACAGGAAATCACGGTTTTGACATGTTGCAATGAAACTGAGCTGCCAGAGTGAGATAAATGACAAGACGATGCAATTAGCTCATAACCGACAGTTGACACAAACGTCAGCCGGCTTGAACCCTTCCCTGACGGAGAAACTCGTTAGAAAAATGTCTTTTTCTTTCTCTGCTGTTTTGGCATTGGTTTTCCCAGAGGCGCCAGCTTTAACTTAATCAATCAAATACTGTTGATACATAAATGTCAGGGTTATTACATCTAATAAGAGAAGTCGTAACACTACTTGCAGTATGAGTGGCATCCACTAGATGCGTAAAACCGAAAACGTAGCATTTAGGACCAGTCAAAATTGTATTATTTGAAATGGCATATGTCGAAGGTAAACCTAGCGCGATGAAAAAGGGTTCTTTTTAGATTTGTGGGTACAAATGTTAGGCTCGGAAAACCTTGATGGTACACATGTCTTCGCATCAACAACACAATTTGAATCATAGGAAATCAAAAGTTCAGTGTAATCTCGCAAACGAATCTGGGAAAGATCTCTTATAGCAAGCCGAGAACCACTTTCTTATCATCAAACATTGTTCGTCATGAATGATGACAAAACAGAAGCCATGTTGATAGGTCCACAAATAGGCTCACGAAATCTCAGCTTACCCATATTTCGATTAAACTGTTAGTGATACTAGTCTCTTCTTCTGTGAAAACCCTAGGAGTATATCTTGACTGTAGTTTTTCCATGGAATCCCAAGTCAGTAATGTTTGTAAATCCTGTCATTTTCATCTTAGAAACATTGGTAGTATTCAGCATTATCTCTCTCAGGACTCGGCAGCACTTCTAGCCAGGACCCTTATATTATCACGACTAGACTATTGCTATATTTTACATGCTGGAATATCCCAACAACAGGTATATCGCCTTCAGAAAATCCAAAACTGTGCAGCTCGAATGGTTTCCAGATCTAATAAGCATTCTCCAATATCTCCTGTCCTCGAATCTCTTCACTGGCTTCGCATACAAGAAATAACTGACTTTAAGATTATGTGTCTAACTTATCAAGCCGTCAACAAAACATTTTCTATCTATTTACAAGATCTTATTCAGCCCTATGAGCCAAGCAGAGTCCTTCGTTCATCCAGCCAACATCTTCTTTGTGTGCCCTCTGTCAAGCTGAAATCTGTTGGTGCCCGTTCTTTCCGCCACTGTGCAGCCATTCAATGGCACTCTCCCCCTTGACTATTAGAACAGCCCCTACACTCTCCCAACCAAAGACTTTTCTTTTCAACAGATATAACTGACCTTTCCTTCTTGATTCTTCTCTTTTTTTAAATATGTTCAAGAAGTTCTGTTAGCGCTTTGAGCGTCTCCCTTTATGAGGTGGAGGAGAGCGCTTTACAAATATCCTTATTATTATTATTATTATTATTATTACTTTATAGCCGTAGTTTTTGAATCGAAAACATGATGTCAACACCGGTTTACAGCCTGGGAAACAATCAGTACACTATGTCTGAAAACTTCTGTTTGTTCAATAATACAACTGACCTTTCATAGCTAGATCTACGAAACAATTAACACGACACATCCCCTGACATATCAGTTCCCGTATCTTTAACACACGGGGAGCCTGGACGTTGTGCAGTGATGTTCATCTAATTGTCATCAGATGCCTGTGAAAGTGCCTCCACAATCAGCCTGCAAGTATGATGTCTAAATTAATTGTGAAGAATACAAAGGCAATGGACAACTATAGCGGTCAGAGATCGATAACAGTTATGTAAGATAAGCAAACGCGATACTGATCTCTAGATAATAGTAGCGTGAGGGAAATAGTGATATGATACACTGAAATTAAGTGTGAAAGGTTTTTGTGAGGCAGTGTTCCTGTCATATTGTAATGTGGTGTTGGATGCATCCTACTTCTTTATCGCAACAGTCTCACTCCGTCTGTAGAAAAATCACCAATATTTCATCCTCAAACTAACTATCGTTCATACTTTAGCGAATATATATTTTTTATTTCGAGAAAATTAGTTCCTCGAAACTTGCAAAATAAAAAGGAATGCCTGCAGCTTTAAACTTCGACTTCCGAACTAAGTTTGCACATGCGTGTGTTTCTGTCAATCTGTTTAGCACGTGGTTGGTGTAAATAACACGTGTAGTGTCTGCACATGGGTTGGGTTTGTCTACACTTTGATTGTCGTGCATGTATAAACAGATGTCGCTCAGATGCTTTTTTGATGATCTCCGTTACCTCCGTGCTGTCTGATGTTCCGGATTACACAGAGCTTCACATGTTGTGCATTGCTGTAGTCTTACGTGGCGATGTTTGCAAGACATGTAGACTATATTATGCATCACACACAGGCGGGATCCCTGCGCCGCTGCCTCCCTGTTGACGGACCAATTGACGTTTCCAGGGTATGACTACACGCAGACCAGAGTAGCGCGCTAGTAATCTCTTACGTGTCACGAGAATCATCTTAATTAGGAGTATTTGTCAAAAGACTTTTTCAAGCATTGATGATGAGCCTTTTGCCTTATCGCTAAAGGAGCAGAAGGGTAGTTCAGATGTTATGATCATGTCATTCGGGTATCTACATAAAATGTTCCAGATTTCATGAGTAAACAGCAATAGTTATAAGCCGAAGAGTTTATATTCTGCTCAATGAAATAACATACATTTCAGCTTAATAATCATCGGATGTATGTAATTTAGTTTAATCATCGGCTGTATATAATTTAGTTTAATAGCTTAGACGCTCATAGGTACATTAAATTCATATGAAATGTGAATTCGTACGTCCCTTTTCAAAGTCAAATATATTTACTGATGTGATACAATTGTCTTTTGGAGGTTCTGCTAGATTGACGTGGTTCATCTTGCCTTCAATGAGCATTACTGAGACACTATCCACATTATGCATGAATGTCTACAAAATTATGTTGAGTCCTAAATTTCAGACACAAAAGTCGTTATATTTTTGCACGTGCATATATGATAATTATCCGCCAAAAATAGATGTGTGGTTACATTCAAATAAACATTTTAATATTTCCCTTCACAGAAAACAGAATGGCAATACTTGAAAAATGTCTTGATAATTAATACGCTCCTCTCGAAACGAGACATTGTTAAACTTCAGAGCATGCTCGCAGGTCAGTACAGGCATTTCGCTGCCTCGAAGAGCATGTGATCTTATATCTTGTCAGAATTAAACAAGCCCAGTCACATTACATTGCTGGTCGTATTCAGGCAACATGGCCTGATGGGTGTTTGGGAAAAGTTTACACGCTTTTAGGGAATGGCTCGTCTCACTGTGTATCTTTTGACTTGCAAAGTGCTTTCTTTTCGTTTCCTTGGCGCTCTCAAACAAGGCTTATCATCTTTAAAAAATGAATTCTATGCAACTAGTTGGGGAAAACATGGTTAAAATGCATCGTGTTGAATACGAAAAATGAATAAAACATGGGAAATGGTAGAATGTTATGGCTGTGATGCGATAAATATTTCGTTTGACTACTTGGTAATTACATGTATTCATGATTCTTTGAAAATTTACGATTAACTTTTTGTGCAAACAAAACGAGAAAAACATGTATATGAACTGAACTGACGACCAGAAATTCAATGTGTGAGTTTATTTGAAATAAAACGCGTCACCTTTTGCTTAACTTTTACAAACATTCCTGCATGTTCAGTCAATTACTCGTCTGACATAATCAGTATGGACACACATCGGACAGACACAGAAACTAGGCTGCACACCTAACTTACATAGGAAAAAAACTGTCTTCTAAGATAAATACGTTTCGGAACAATTGTAGTTACATAGCCAAACAGAGACACATACAATAACTCGTATTTTACTCAAGTTTACAGCAATCGCCGCATAAGCAATGATCTACAGTTTCATATCCAGAGAAATTCGGACGAAATTTCCTCTTTGTATAGAAAATAGAATGCCTCGTATAAGGAAGCAGTTCTTGAGAGGATCCTGTTCAGTGACATTCTGCGGCAGGTGTTTTTAGACATAACACATTCAGGGGGAAGAAAGAACGCGGCGAAAACAAGCAGAGCGTAATAGATCAGAGTCGTTAGATCAACACATCAGCGGACTCCAGTTACTGGCCAGAATGCTACCCCTCTCAGTTGTCAGGAGCCAAGGCATAGAACGCTTGCCTCATTGAGTTTCAGTTAGAACCATAGAGTGATCAGCAGGGCCCTGTTCCAACAAGCCACGTGTGAAACAGGTACACGTGCTTTAATAGTTTCCCAATAATTGAGTATACAGCGTAAAAGACTTCGTCACCTCTTAACTATTTTAGAAGACGAAGAGATTAACAACGGCGAAAAATAAGCAAAGCCGTTAAATTTTCCCACAGTCAGTGGTAAATGCATCGTGTACCCAAAAGCTTATCCGGAGTACTATCCTACATGTACTGTACTCTCAGTCATCATACGATTGTTAATGTAGGTCTGCAATCATGTGCACAAAGGATGATTAATTGTATTATCATGCCCCCAAGGAATTAATAACGTTTGCCTAATAATAATCCCTGAGATTGTAATGTAGGCCAACTAGTGTGTACCCAACATACTATCCATTTTGACCCCAAAGATTATTAATGTAGGCTACTGCTGTGTTCTCAAAATAGTGCCCTGACAGCCCAACGGTGTAATTTGACCAAAGAAATGCTCCACATGTTTTTAAAACGTTGTACCACAATTGGTGGACAGAAGTAGGTTGGCATTATTTCTGCTTTATGAATATCTCTCATACGCAGAAACTTATCTGCAGTTGTTTAGTCCGCGACCCTTGATCAAAAGGCTGACTCGTCACATGGGTACCACCCACTCCATACAACCATTTCTGACAGGGCAGTGAAGCAGGACTAACATCGAGTGTGCGCTAAATATACAGTTTTATATGTAAAACACCTTCGTTATGTAACACTGTGGACATAACATAGTATTCATTTCTGTACTGTTTAACTCTTTGTATTGACGAGGGCTCGCACAAAATCACACTCTGGAATTCGTTGCTATGGACAATGCGAAAAATCCACAAATTCGGTAATTTTTAGTCATCATTAAAAACATAACTGTTCAATCGAACCTATAATGACATTCCTTACGTTTTACTGTGAGCTCATGACCCATACGCTTCTGAGCAGTGTGTTTCATCAGATATCAGAGATTTTGATCTGACAGATTGTTAAAGTTCTGTTCTGTGTACAGCAAGTAGCCAGCTGTATTATCGTATTCCCATGAAACTAGCAGTCGACTATTTTCTACTCAAGACCTTATCAATCTCACTATCCTACATTAAATCCGTGATTGATGTTAGTTTCTATTGAGCAGTGTATCGCTTTCAGAACTGAGTGTTTAAATATGAACTGCGCAAACGTTCAGAAATCACATTATTACTGTAGCGCCATGTGCTCAACAGATTTCATATTGTCTATAAATTATTACTAGTACTTATAGGAACTAAAGTTGTTGATGATATGCTGTTAACTAAACAACGTGAAATATAATTACTAAACAAGTTCAGTCAAGAACCATGTTATTTTGTGGCAGACACATGTGTGTAATGAGAAGAACATATAAATCAACCAAGAAGATTGCATGATAAATTGTTGCCATAGTTTCGCCAATATCATAATTTCACGGATGAAGTTTCTTAATATTATGGTATCTTAAAATTGCAAAAGATTAGACCTTCAGTGGTGAATGTGTGATTACCGCACTGAGAGACATTCTTGGAGAAATTGCCAACTTGCTTACTCTGGTAACATTGATGGAAGGTAAACCGTTATGGCGATTCCTAAGCAAGCACAGTAAACGTTTGTGTTTATGATGATGATGATAATGATGACAACGATTACTATGAGGAGGAGGAAGGAGGCTAACCAAATTATTAAGTTTATGAGAAACAGACAAGTGACCAATTTCATACTTATTAAGTGATATCAAATGTACATTGAATGTCACATCTATCATTGTGACGCTAATTAAATGTATTAATAATAAAAGGATTTTACATTTATGCAAAAACATATCGAAAAAAAGAATAAATTGTTTTATGGCTACAGTATGTCTCGACACACCGATTTAGTGGTCATTAAGAAACCGGATATTCTGTCAACTGACTGCTTATCGTACATACCATCGCTATACAGAGTCATGACTCTGTATTTATCGCATGTTACATGGTCTTTAAAATTCATAAGAGAATGATAACTGCAAATCTGAATCAGAATGGGCAATAAAGTTTTCAAACCAAAATAACATACATAGTTGCTTGATGGTCTTGATGATGTTATAAATGTTCATTCCAAGTAGGATGAGTAGGTAGTTAATCTAGATTCGAGGCTCTACGCCGATAAGGTCCCATATAAAGAGGTTCAGTACTATACAACTCGAGTACTTAAGCTCCGAGATATACGCCAGTTTGCAACAAATCGAATACATTTTACACCCTCCCCCCCCCCCAACTCGCCATGGTTATCGCACCTGTGACCTTCGCGGAGCCGCGCTTCGATCAGTGCAATCCCCCCCCCCCTCACGAAATTCTGGATCCAGCCATTCGTATTTACATCATCCCGATGGTATGTATAACTGATAGACTGCCGAAACTGTCCTTAAATTTGTCTACAGCGATGCTGCTTTTATTTCAATATTGGACTCAAACAGTTCTCAAACTATCAGTCTAAGAAACATCTGTTACGTCAGTCTGTATTTGTTCCAAAGCCTTTTTTGTGTAAGATCCATGTTTAATACCGCTTTACAAAACGTGGACGATTTTCAAAGTGTAGAACGATCCAGCAGCACTCAAACACCTGTTTAAAATTTGAAATTCCATTTGAAAACTATCAACATCCTTGGAAACACTTGGGGTTTTAATTAACTTTCGGTTTTCAAACTTCTTGTACGATTTTCTACCTCAATAAACCTCTCTGGCAGTTATTAACGGTTGTTGTGGCGAGTTCTACACGTTTCAAGAAACACCCACTGGTCTTCTGTCTTCACTTAGTACACGTGAAGTTCTGCACCAGCATTCTTCATACTCATTATAGTCCTATTCTATGTGGCATGTCTGACAAAAAGAGCATAGCACCAGTTTACAGTAGCCACGCCAACTGATGGCATGGTGAGAGGCCAATTGGTAGATCCATCATCGTGTTAATGAATTGTTCCTCTTCACTTACAAATGACCACATGTCTGTCAGCTAGTGTAAAGATTATAGCATTCTTGGCTGCATTGTTGCCGTACATTCTAGGCATGCATATCCATCCTGGAGCATTGTTTTGCTTGGCTGTGTTACTTAAAGTAGAAACCAAATGTTCATCTTTAGATAAAAGTATATATCACAGATTTATCATTTGTATAATGTTTAGTGACAAAAGATATAAAATCCAGAAGCACTGACGTCTATGGTTCGAATCCCAATCGGGTTAGGTGACAACGTCCATTTGGTTGTTACTCAAAGAGCATCTGTGGGATTTAGAAGAGTCAGAAGTAGTACATTTTAAACAAATGCGTCTTTAGGTTGCTTTTTAAAACAGAAATCGAAGCAGAAGTCTTTAGTTCAGCTGACAACGAGGATTACAATGGGTGAAGGACTTTGTTTGGATTTGGAACATTTAGAAGTTGCTTGTCAACAGCTTGTAGCCTTCTGACTGGATGGTATTTCTAACCAAACCTATAAGATACGATGATGCAGCTCCATATTACTTGCTGCGTATGGTTCTATTACGACTCACACAAAACTTCTTAAAACTGTTCATTGCTACGGAATCTCTATTTTTAAAAAGCAATGATAGTCTTGATAACTTCGATGATACGGCGATAGATGAAAGATTCCACCCTCATAAAACCACAAACAAGTAATTCAAGCCCTACAGTCAATAAATCGGTTATATAAATAGTGTGAGACGGTTTTACAATATTGATAAACAAAATTATTGAAAAATGTTAAGCATTTAATAGTTCCTAGCTATATAGGGGTATTGTAATTGTTCCTGTTTGTAACATATTAGCATCCGTTAACATAATTTAGAGCCATTATACCGCCTGCGTTTAAAGTATGCATCCTGTTTCGAGGCTCATAAACAGCTATATGATCCAGTGCCTCGGATAAAATTCATGTTAACCAAAAATCTAAATGTTTTCTAGCTTCCGTAATGTTTTGTAACTCGACGTTATCCTTCCTAAAACGAATGTAAAACGAAGATCGTGAACAGTTATCATTATTTTTACCACTTTGCCTGCTGGATATAGTTTCATAACTATGAACCGATCGTGCATATCAATAGCATGGAATGCTATTTTAAAAGATGGCATATTGAAGATATGTATCGTTACGGCAATAATAAAGATTAAGCCGATCGGATTAATATTACTAATGCATGGCGATTACTGTACATTATATTCGTATGAACGACGTTCAATTTTGTTCTGAATGCTTGTAATGACGTATTCTTGGGCCATTTTAATTCTGATTGATAATCTGGTTAAAACTGTTTCTTTCAAAAACTCTATGGTGGTTTTTCTTGTAAACGTCATCAATTAGAATACGGACATGCGAATAGTAAACGTAAATGGAAATCTATATGTTCCACCTAATGGCAAAACGAGTAAAAACCTATAGTATTCAGATGATTATTTAAATGACAAGAACATGCATGACAAGATAAATGTAGTTAAGTATCAGATAAACTCCTCCAATGAAACGTGCCTATACATGTCTGTTAAATTCATATACGTGGGATATAAGATGAAAGCACCTGTTGTATGCATAACACTGGCCCACGTTAAGTGCTAATAAGGTCTTTAGAGATTGTTATACCACTTGTGCACATATAATGTGTATAGCATACACCTTGTAAAGGGGTCAAAGACATGGAGATTTAAACTCAGGTTCAACTGGGGAAATATGCAAATTGTACGGTTCATTTTTATTTTCAAATATGAAAGTTATTACTTTGTACAAATGCGTGCAAGATGGCAGTACGACAGTTGCAATGAATATAGGTTCCAACTCCTTGCAGTTGGTGGTTAGCTAGACTTTTCCCAAGACAATAAGTCTTCAAATGTATGGGACAATATTGCCTTCCCTAGCCGTGCTTGAGGCACGCCCACGCAGAGATAACTATGGTAGAGTCAGATGTTCAGTTTTCAGAGCCTTGACAGAAGTGGTTAGCTTAATTACTTCCTTTTAACAAGTTTTCTCTGCTGCGGGAAAAAGGACTGAAACCTTAAAAGTTCATCTGAGGTGATCGACATTGCGAAGGTACACGTTTAGCCATGAGAAATATTCATCTGTCACTGAATACTGAATGTGAAGTTCTAGCGCTGCAATGTAAAATGTATGCAATTAGCTTTATGCCTGACGGCGGATATCAATGTTTCACCTCTAAATCTGAATTACTAATTGATTAACACACATTTTTTCAGAGACGTCCGTGTAGCTGTGTAATCTGTGATATGCCACGTGCAATAGCATTCGGCAATATAATCGTATTTCGTTAAAAACATGACAGCAAGTTCATATTTTGCAAGAAACCAGACAGGTATTGACACAATTTACTCAGGTGTTCTCATGACACTTGTAAACAAGTACCCGATAAACCCACATATCTATTATTTACTTAATGAAGAGTCTTCCAGCTGTCTCGCATTGCATGGTACGTGATAGACTCCTGGTACACATCGTATCTATAGCTGGAGTACTAAAGCAGACATAACTCGTAATGAGTTGCAGGTTGCAAAGTTATTAAATGTATGAGAGAAAAACATACTAGTTATCTGTTTCCCTCACCTGGCCCCTTTCATCTCTTCCTCTGGCCTCCTAAATGAGCTGTAACAGACATAACACTAGTCGCTGTAACCATTGCCCCGAGTTGAGACTTACTGAAAGGATCATAACACACCGCATCACTAATAAATACATCATACCCTATAGCTGTTATCTAATGAGATGAAAAGTAGACCATGCTCAGGCTCTTATTTTTGGTGTGTAGATCAATATCAAACAAAAGAAATATCGTGCAAGAGAAACGATACAAAGAGGGAAACATTCTACCTTTTCTCCATACATATTGTCATATTTTATGTCATTGTGTATCAATAAGATTGTGCTGTCATAAAGAGATACTTGTTTCACATCAATCTCGGGAATGGATATCTGTTGTATACCTGATTTGTATACCTTGGATCATGTTTGAAAATGTTGTGTTTTAACGTGAGTATATATTATTTTATTAATAAACATTTCAGTCCTTGTTCTTAATTGTAACAGCATTGGATATTTACTTATTAACGTTGTTTGACAGCATTGGATATTTACTTATTAATGGGTTTTGAAATTGCAATATATAGGTTTGTAAATAACGCTTGTTTATGTTATTGGATTGTGATCTCAATCTTTTACTCTTTATGTATTTCGCGAAATATGTACAAAGTCAATTAAATCGTGACGCATCCACACACAGAGTTGGCCTCGCGCGCGCTGTTCATACATAACGTAACTCGTAAACTAAAACGTTAAAGTTGGCCTCGCGCGCGCTCTTCATACATAACGTAACTCGTAAACAAAAACGTCCTACATGTGTTTTGGTAACTTGCTTCCTGGTTTGATAAAATCATGGTGAATCTTTATAACCAGTGACAACTGTAGGTCTGATTTGGCACGTTTAGGAGAGTTTACGAGTTGTTCGTGCTTGATAGAATCACCGTGACGTAAAAAGGTTCTATCTTCATACATTTAAGCTTATTCTAGACTATGTAATGTGACCTACCATCTGAGCGTCAGGTGTTTAGGCTATATTCGTTTTGTTTGAAAAAGACAGCTGAATCCAGTAGAAGACAAAACATTAATACCGCTAGGTTTATGTGTTTGGAAATTGACATAGTGGAACGGTTCACTTTATACTTTAGTTGACTCAATCATTTTATGTGGTAACCAAATTTGAGTAAACCATTAGCTTGTACACCAACACGCAAATCTCTACAAACAATAATTTGTGTTTACAAATTCGGTCTGGACCATCAAAAGATCATTTTAAAAGGTGTTTTCGTTGCTGTCAGTAGCAAATATTACAGCAATAAATACAAAAATCAAGTGAGACTAGCATGATGCAAGTTTTAAAACTATTTGATCAAAGTTTATGTGTGCCCGACACACGAGGGATTTCTTTCGCTTTCCTGATTCCCTTTGAACAACGTAAGTCGTTGGTGGTGATAAATTAATGCTGTGACGCTGTGCTTCAACGAATATGGAAACAAAAGCCCGGGACGCTGCAGTCGTGTAAACATAGCTGTTGATTTATTAAACAATGCCATACATCCATTTTGCTCGGAACATTAAATAAAATGTTTAAAAATATTAATTTATATTTCCATTAATCTTACCTCATTTGTGAAATCAGAAAGCTCTTTTGAAGTGGTTTATACCTAATTTACCTAAATCGGACCATAAACTGACAAAAAGTCTCAGACTTTTTCCAGTAAGATTGAAGTTCTAGACCATCAACGAGGGAAGAATTTGCCTGGATGTAATCACCCAAATCATCCTGCTTTACTCCAACAAGACTTGGCAAGAACTTAAAAGCACTTGAATGTTCTTCCAGTGCGAGTTCTTGGCTTCTCAATTGTTCGTTTATCGATTTTCTGTGACAGGCTTCGTTTTTAAGCAAAATTAATCATATAACTTTCCATTCATGATAGGCACGTTTATCGAAAAATACTTGGATCTCGTCATAAATTTGTAATTTATTATCACAGCATTTCCCATTACGTTTTTGCCATATCCCAGGCGCGAAACATTTTGTTGGTGCAAAACAAGTTAGTATTGGATATTGCGGTATTACCTCTAAACATGTTGTCAGCTGATGGATTAAGTTGTCTTCTCTTATGCATATCAAGATTAAATTGATGATTTATTGGTTGTAGCAGAGTAAACAGGGCAATATTTATTCAATAAAGAAATCTATAAGATCGCAGGACTGAGATGTATATATTGATTGTATACGTTGACGTCCACAAGTATTCAATCACTTTTCCAACTCCATTTCTATTTGTGTCACTGTTCATCAAAAGTCTCTGCTGTCACGGATTGTCATTTGACTCCGTCATGCTAAAACTATGTTCTCCGGAATATATATCTCTTACTTTATGCTACATACGTTTGGATATCTAAGACTATCTTGTGAGGTGAGCTGTCCTTGTGCAACGCACGGAGGTCATGGGCTTGTGAAGTTAAGCAATGTCGATCCCGGAGGATAGCTTGATGGATGATCGGCTAGCGTTTAAAGGTTCCAGGCCGTCAAGGGTTCGCCCCTGCCTCGCATCGAGACGCTGGCAATGTCATTGTTGTCACCTTGGGCAAGTGGCTTTACTCGTAAACCGCCCCAATCCACCCAGCTGAAATCGGGTACCTGGTTGGAAGTGATGGAAATGTGGAAGTTAATCTTCTGGCGCCTAACTGGCTGCTTGGGTTATATACTCCCCGAGGAGTTGACACATTTTGTGGATGGTACATTGTTCCAATGACCAGGGTAATAATGTGTAGCGCCTTGAGCATGAACGAGTACACGGATATGTGCGCATTATAAATTTGCACTATTATTATTATTATTAGTATTAGTAGTAGTAGTAGTAGTAGTAGTAGTAGTATCGTTTTTCTTATCAATATATACTGACAATCTGAATGTCAAGTTCAGACTCTAAGTACAGGTGGTTATCAGGCCGTGTCAATGTTACACAGAAAGAATACTGACAAGCGACAAGATTTCGCTAAAGCTTCCTAAACTGTAATATTGTTGTTTATGTGTACACTTTGATGTCTCTCGAATATCTCTTCAACTATATCCTACACTGAGTTCGTATCTTGTATTATTGACATTGTGTTGTAAATTAATAACCCTCTAACAGAACACTGACTCGTGACACATATGCAGATCTATGTCCAGCAGAGTTTCGACTTCAAGTGCACACATGTTTCAAGAAACTCCAAATATAAAATGAATAGTTGCTTGAAGTTTTTTTGTGAACAATGACCTTCTTGGCTGCGCTTAATAACGGCATTATTCTTTGATACTATCGGCTAAAAAAGATGCTTTTATTTGTGGCTCGAGAATCTGCCCTCCTACAGTGATGGATTGCGACGTTAGCGATTCCATTGACCGATTAAAGATAGATATTGATATTTGACCGGATGAAGGTCATCGCTACGAAATGAGTTTACATTTGGACTTTGAAAACGCTTACATTGGATTGCTGCCCTCCACTTGAAGCGATCCACACTCAGCATATAAAACACCGATTGTGTGTATTTTAGAAACTATCTATTTATTGCATATTCCATGACCAAATCTATTTAATTAAGAGTCATTTCACTTCAGGACAATGTACGCATATTGGTACTTATCCCACGTTGAAGGGTTTCTGGAAATCGATGGTCTTCGTCTGGAATCACCTTCAGAAACTCACGTACCATTCTACAACGTTTTCATTTGATGCTTACCGTAGATCAACTTGCCAAGCCAAATCTTTCAACCACCTTTTCTTACTTTTTCATTGAATCCTGTTCTGCACTCATTGGGAAACAATGTAAATCCACCAGACAGTTCTGAGATTTTCAGAATATTGTGAATGCAGTTTCTCGGTAATATACTTAGTCTTAGTACGGTACGGTTTAAGTCGCTATTGGCCACCCTGTTGGATTGTGGTAGAGTTCGTATTGCAGTCGATGCAATAAATTACATCATACAAAAGAGGCCCACTAGAGGTAGGTTAGTTTGGTTACGTCATAAAAGAGTATGATTAAATCCCTTCAACCTCTTCACACTCGGTAATGCAAGTATCGTTCGAAACTGAAATATCAGATCAAAGCAGTTTGTATTTTAACATTGCACCCCAGCTCCTGTTTCACCAAGCATTGTTTTAGTTTAACATTGTAGACTAGTACCCTATTTCAGAAAACAATCTTAGACCTAAGTTCATCGTATACTGTTAAGAACACTCGGTTTAAAAAGGTGTTCTTAACAGTATATATTCTTAAGAACACCTTTTTGAACCGGGTTTTTACCAACCCTCAAGGGGATAAAGCAACTGCATGCTGTACTACACTTCCTAAACTCGCTTCTACATGTTTTGAGAAATATGGACAAATGTTAGCTACGTTAATTGCATAACTAAGAGGGGTTGTGAAACAAGGACCTGATTGTTGTCGCTATAGCAGGTGAGACAAACATGATGTTGTCGTCGTCAATAACCTTAACGACTGGATTGCGTCTTGCTTGTCCCATGCACAATTGTTACAATGATGGTTAAAGAAGTACGTCATCCCTCGGGAAGTGAGTGGGTGATGCCAACGTGTCATACTCACCTTTGCGGAACTTTGCATTCATGTATATAAAGACAAATTGTTGTTTATGGATGTCAACTTCTGTTTATTGTCGCACTGAGACGTTTCAGTACAGCTACTAAACAGAAGTTGACATCCATAAATAACACTTTGTTTTTATTATGTTGCACCAACTTCTACAGGCCATTGAAAGATATGTGAATTCACGTGTATATATTTGACTGAGACAACTGCTCGTTATTT
The DNA here is from genome assembly GCA_031471655.1 of Diodora aspera. Classification (NCBI taxonomy): domain Eukaryota; kingdom Metazoa; phylum Mollusca; class Gastropoda; order Lepetellida; family Fissurellidae; genus Diodora; species Diodora aspera. The sequence continues at coordinate 19,855 of JAUELE010151835.1, forward strand.
ACGATGATCGTTCTAGTGAAGCTCATGTTTCATGGGAAAGTTCTTTGATCACATCAACAACTACTAGCGGAACGTTGGTAATCAACCGCGTCCTAATGTGTCATACACGGCAACATAATAATATTTCCAAATTCAAATTCAAATTCAGATCAAAGAACTTTCCATGAAATCAGATACACGTTAAAACATTGGAGTGTTTTTCTGGCACTCAGTTTAGATCAAAACAGTTTCTTTCAAATAAACAAAGTCAAGTGAATGCTAAAACAGAACTCAGGGGGGTTTGTTACTTTGTCGAAATGACCTTGTATTTCAATGAAATAATCAATATATAAAGGCAGAATAGTATCACAAAATCAACATTTTCATTTTTGAATAACCATGTTGATCAGCATATTAAAATAATTTGTAATATTTAATATTTACTTCACAAACAACAATGTATTTTGCATGTTTTTTTCATTTCTAATAATCACTGCTCTAACAAAGATTCTATCTGTTCCTGTGAGAATATGAACCTCTGATCCTCCCGTTCCTGTGGAAGGTATGAACCTCTGATCCGCCTGTTCCTTCGGAGGATATGAACCTCTGATCCCCTCTGTTCCTGTGAGGATATGAACCTCTGATCCGCCTGTTCCTTCGGAGGATATGAACCTCTGATCCCCCTGTTTCTGTGAGGATATGAACCTCTGATTCCTCCTTCCTTCGGAGGATATCAGCCTCTGATCCCCTCTGTTCCTGTGAGGATATGAACCTCTGATCCCCTCTGTTACTGTGCGGATATTAACCTCTGATCCCCCCCTGTTCCTGTGAGAATATGAACCTCTGATCTTCCTGTTCCTGTAATGATATGAACCTCTGATCCCCCTGTTCCTGTGAGGATATATACCATACAACCCATCACGAAGCGGCAGGCAACCAACTTAAAAAGCTGAAACACTAAAACATCCAGCGTCAAATAAATTACATAACTTGTTAACATCGTCTTACAAGACCACCTGACAGACATACACAAAAATAAACACGTCTTCAGCGACACTTTATCAGATACGTGTGTGATATCCACATCACAAGCGTCACACTTGTTGATGAAGTGCACATATATAATTGATGTATGGGATCTTACGTTCTGTCAAAACCTACAACACGAGGGTCTTAATCGCTTATCTGCACAATCATTACGAGCTCCTCTCACAGACAGAACTTCAACTAAACGGTTTTTTTCGTTACCATTTCAAACATAAACGGTTCTAATGTGTTCTAAGATGAACTAAAGGTGTGTTAACATGCCATTAAGCAGAAATAAATTATCCAAAAGAGTTCTTTTCTGTCATATTTCGGGTGTAATGACCAACTATTTACAGGAGAACTGGCCAAATATCTGCAAATCAGAATGTATGCGTTCAAGTGATTTTACTTTGTTTTCACTGGGTACAAATATCAGGAATCATAATATAATAATATTTATTAATAATTGATTCAACCTGCCCTCGATACACGAGAAGATTACAAATAAATAGTTGATGACCGTCCTTTTCCCTGGAAAGAGGAGATAAGGGTGGGCGGCTTATTTTTTGTAAATGTTTTACATGTGTAGGACATGAGTACATAGCAGGTGTAAAACGTTACAAGAGGGATCTAGTTCCTTGCAATCCTATGGTCTGTAATAATTAACCTTTTACAATAAAGTAAACAACCAATGAATTCGACAGGAATTCCAATATCAGCGTATCAGTTTTTTCTGCTGCATTTGTGTGCAGTTGTATTCAAATCAAAAATAAAATATTTTTAAGGTCGGGTCTGCTTTTAACCGCAGGGAGGGGGTCGATCACCAACTATTTATTCTTATATGACCTTACAAAGACGACATTTCAAACCGGATACCCATCTTGCAGTTAAATGAAATTAAACAACTTTTGGAAAAGCAATTTACCCATCCCCATGAAATGCAATGTGATTAATAAAAGTCAAATCACAAAAGCTAATATGAACCCCTGGCTTGCTGTATACACAGAGGTTTAACTGTTAAGTAAAACCGGATCACTTGCATGTCACTAGGTGCATGTATTCTTCATAGGACTCAGAACAAGGCATATAAATCAACCGTTATCAGAAGGCATCTACATGTCCACTGTAACAGTCCTGATAATTCGTCAGTGTATCGGTAAGGGACGACAACGTAAAGTCGGTTCCAGTGGACGATGTGATAACCCCACTCCCATTTTGTAATGTTACATGTTTGTCAGCATCTTATTTCGTTCTTTTATTCATGAAAACAGATGTCATTTGGGATCGATAAAGGTCCCCAGACCAGCACACCTTTCAATCCTACTCTTTCTTTCCCACGGAGAGTGATAACATTAACAATGAAAGGTAGTAAACAAGTATATGGCTTGATTGTGTACCACGTAATGGAATAAAAAAAAAAGATAATTCTGCCTGGAAACCAGTTTGTTTTTATAAGATGAGCGCGAGTGGAAGATATGATCAGTCCATACACTAACGAGAGGCATTACTGCAGCTCTTCCCAGATTATGAATATCGCAACAGAGATAAGGTATGCTTCATGTACTGAATAACTCATGTGCACTCATAACCTCTGAAACTTTCAGTGGGCGCTGTTAAAACTCACCAACACGTTATGGTTAGAAGTAGCGTATACAGTCATGAACTAGACTGACTGCAGTCTCCGACATTTATTATTTTTTCTTCTTTTATGCATTTTGTACAGAATATATATTTATTGTCGAGAGCCTGGTGTCTCCTCGGCCGAATTTCAGCTATCCCTATCCCTAGCATTTTTATAGACTTGCCAAGTTTCTTAAGAAAACAAATTACAGGGTCTGTCAGACAGACTAAGTCATGAACCTGCAGAAAGGTTCTGAATAAACACCACGTGATGGGAATCATGTACCTTTTAGGGTAAGCTCAGTCGAGGCGTTAGTAGAAGTGGCAGTCAGAATTGATGGTAGTAGTAGCAGTAGTACTAGTAGCAGCAGCAGCAACAGTAGTAGTAGTAGTTGTCAATTGCAACAGAAGTAGTAGCAGTAGCATTAGTCAGAGTTGACAGTAGTCATGGTAGTAGTTGTTAAATGAGTAGAAATACTGTTTTGAGATATCTTTATTGGACATCACAAATGATGGCGATCTGTAAAGAAAAGGTAACACATGTTAGTTAATAAACGTAATCCTCTAGTTGTAAAGATAGTTTTTTGTCATCAGAGTTGAGTCATGTTTTACGCTGCAAGATCAATATTTCAGCCATAACGTAAGATGATCTGCAAGGTGCACACCAGGGAGATTACTGGGGTCGTGATGATGTGTCCGCGAAGTAAGACAGGGCGCCCCCAGTGGGTCACTGGACATAACTTCACGGCTTACGAATGTATTTACACT
>JAUELE010151836.1:0-13977 GCA_031471655.1 Diodora aspera
GGATAGGGTGATATGCATTACCGATACACATAGCAATTTACAATTAATAAAAGTGACTTAGAGACTTGACAAAAGTCGAGAGTATAGCTTGTGTACGAGTATGCTGCCACACGTGACCTGCTAATTAACTGTCGGATATTTCCGTCGCTACTCGGGACGCTCGATTGTTTCAGGCTTTTTTGGTGGTTAAATAACCGTTTTGTTTCACAAGATTTTGCGTGATGCTTTAATAATATTAGTATTTTATGTACGCCAATTTTCATTTTTTCCCCTTTTATTCTCCTTTAATACATGCTATGTCTGTGTACGTTCAGCTCAAACTATCTGAAGTGCTACCAGGCGGGAGGTACTCATCACACCAAAGGTTGTGACATGTGAGACATGAAGCTCATTGTGTGTCCTCGCTGTTATTGCTCGTTTAGACAGTTCGTATGTAAATGCGAGTCAAATTTCGAAAGGGGCTCCATTCAAGTGGGTGTACAACCAGAACAGGGTATTCGATAGCTTCATAGGCGTTGTTAAATATCATTACCATAATTTTAATACCCGTAAGTTTCAGACATGTCCCCTTGTCTACCTCTGTGAATACATGGATAGCAATGAAATATCAAACATCTATGCTTAAATGAAGTACGTGGATGTGTGAGCGATGTACGTATGAACATTGTTTGGCATGAGTAATAAATGCACTACAATATCCCGTGTAATGCGCGCACGCACACACGCAAGACCGACCGACCGACAGCGCACGCACGCAAATCCATACACACACCAACCCACCCACAAATACATACATATATACGTACGTACGTACATACATACATACACCACCCATACACATACATCTATACATACACGGGCACACCTACGTACGCACGCACGCATACATACATAACCAGACATGCATACATACATGCAGCCAGGCATGCATGCTTAAAGACACACACACACCCACACACACACACACTATTGTTTATTGTACTGGTATTCATATGAATGCAATGACATTTTAAACGACGACAACTAATCGAAATGTTGACTTGGCATCTTCGTGTCAACATGCATACTGTATAGATACAATAACAAAATTAGTGTTCCTTTGATAGGTCATTGGCACCCAACTGGTTGTCTAGATATCAATGTTCCTCACGTCACGACCTATTTATCGTTCTAGGCATCGACAAATTTAAGCATGCGATCATACACGCAAACATTGTTAATTGTACATGTGTAGTAGAGATTCGTTATTTTGTGGAGGACAATAAAGGTTTTCTTTACCAACACTACTAGTCTATCAAATGCAATAATCAAGTATCGCGTCGCTCCAAGACTGTACTGCAATATGTATGTACGAGGGGGTATCATAAAGTTTTAATTATCACCAAGAAGTTATTGAGCAATTAGAATGCAATTTTGGCTGTAACATCATTGATGCTTACTTTCTTGATGGTGCAACAAGTTATCTACTTTCCTTGATAAGATTTTGCTCCAGTTGAACCTAAACACCAGTACCCCCTGGTATGGAGAAGATTGAGGCGCGCAGTTTAATTAGGTTTTTTTTATTTGAAGGGCTGCACTGCCCGACAAGTTAACGATGACATGAAATATGTTTATGGTGGTGATAGTCAATATTATGACACTGTTGTGAGATGGAAAAGGAATTTCCAAACTGGTCATATTTCCCTCACAGATGAATCAAGAAGTGAACGCCCATCACTCACTGTGAAGAACATAGAGGCTCTGGTCCAGGAAGATCGACACGTAACCATGCATATATGATGATGCATGATACACATCTGAGTTATGGCAGTAAATGGAACATCATTCATGACCAACTGCACATGCCCAAGGTGTCAACAAAGGAGTACGTCTGTTAACACGTATCAAGCAGCTGCTGTGGTTTCGATATTTTACCACACCCGCCCTATTCACCCGATCTGCGCCCAATGACTTCTTCTTTTTCCCAGAGATGAAAACTCCACTGCGTGGACGCTGTTTTTACGAGACGAATGCGGTCACGATGCGAAAGTAAGTACCATCATGAACACACTATGTTAAAGAAAATATCATCATGAATACACAGTACCGTCATGAACACACTAATCGAACATGCAATATACTGTCATGAATACGCTATACACGAAAGTGCAGTAAAATCATGAATTACACCACACGAACATAAAAGCCATCATGAACCCACGATGCGAAAGAAAGTATACCATCATGAACACACTATACTAAAGAAAACACCATCATGAACACACTTTGCGAAAGTGAAATACCCTGTCATGAATACACTATACGAATGTAAATAACACCATAAACACACTATGAAAAGTGCAATACCATCATGAACACACTATAAATGCCATTAGGAAAACCTGATAAGAAAGTTAAATACTATCGTAAACATAATATAAGAAGGTAAACACATTAAGCTAAAGTAAATACCATCCTGAACACAAAACACGAAAGTAAATACCATCACGAACACAATATGCGAAAGAAAATACTATCATGAATGCACCATGCGAAAGTAAATTCCATCCTGAACACAATATGCGGAAGTAAATGCCATCATAAGCACAATATGCGAAAGTAAATTCCATCAAGAGCACAATATGCGAAAGTAAATGCTATCATGAGCACAATATGCGAAAGTAATTGCCATCACGAGCACAATAGGCGAAAGTAAATACCATCATGAACACAATATGCGAAAGTAAATACTATCATGATCACACTATAAGAAGGTAAATTCCATCATTAACACAATATGCGAAACTAGACTATCATGAACACACTATGCGAAAGTAAATGCCATCATGAGCACAATATGCGAAAGTAAATACCATCATGAACCCAATATAAGAAAGTAAATACCATCATGAAGCCAATATAAGAAGGTAAATTCCATCATGAACACAATATGCGAAAGTAAATTCCATCATGAGCAAAATATGCGAAAGTAAATACTATCATGAACGCACCATGCGAAAGTAAATTCCATCATGAGCACAATATGCGAAAGTAAATACTATCATGAGCACACTATAAGAAGTTAAATTCCATCATTAACACAATATGCGAAAGTAGACTATCATGAACACACGATGCGAAAGTAAATACCATCGTGAACCCAATATGAGAAAGTAAATACCATCATGAACCCAATATAAGAAAGTAAATACCATCATGAACCCAATATAAGAAGGTAAATTCCATCATGAGCACAATATGCGAAAGTAAATACCATCATGAACCCAATATAAGAAAGTAAATACCATCATGAACCCAATATAAGAAAGTGAATACCATCATGAACCCAATATAAGAAGGTAAATTCCATCATGAACACAATATGCGAAAGTAAATGCCATCATGAGCACAATATGCGAAAGAAAATACTATCATGAACCCACCATGGGAAAGTAAATTCCATCCTGAACGCAATATGCGAAAGTAAATACCATCATGAACACAATATAAGAAGCTAAATTCCATCATTAACACAATATGCGAAAGTAGACCATCATGAACACACTATGCAAAAGTAAATGCCATCATGAGCACACTATGCTAAAGTAAATGCCATCATGAACACACTATGCGAAAGTAATTATAAATACTATCATGAACCCAATGTAAGAAGGTAAATTCTATCATTAACACAATATGCAAAAGTAGACTATCATGAACACACTATGCGAAAGTAAATGCCATCATGAACACACCATGCGAAAGTAAATAGCATCATGAACACAATATGCAAAGGCAAATGCCATCATGAACACAATTTGCGAAAGTAAATATCATCATGAACACAATAATATTATGCGAAAGTAAATATCATCCTGAACACAAATACGAAAGTAAATAACATCATGAACACACAATGCGAAAGTAAATACTATCATGAACACACTATACGGGTACTATCTTTAACAAACTATACGGAAGTAAATGTGATCATGAACACACCATCAGGAACATATTTTGAAAGAGGAATTCTATCACAAGCAGATTATGAACGTGAATTCTGTCACATATGCACGTTAGGAAAGAGGAACATGTCATAAACGTTAACGCACTATCTCGAATGCGATCGCAGGATCTCTTTGATTTCCGATGTATATACTCAGCCTAATTATTGAAGGGTCACTCATTAGAATAGGCACTTTTGAAACTGTAGTTTTCGTAGCAGTTAGGTGAAATATCCACACTGGCTGACAATACACAATGTTTGATTATGGACGTTGTATGCAGCGACTTGCATATTTTATGAACTTGTTTATGTATTTTAAAAATGAGTAGAAATACGGAAAAACACCTCAACGCACAATGCGTAAAAAGAACCAACGAACGTTGCCTCCTTTTCATGCAACTGCATGTCCTCTGTTCATTTTACAAAATATACACTTTTTTTGTAAAACTCTTTTATTTATATAGCCATCGTTATGACTTTCGAAAATCACGGGTAGGTCGTTACACTGATCCTTCAAGAGTTGGACTGAGTATAGTATACTCTTCCAAAAAAGTAGGGGAACTTGAAATTTCAAGGTAAATACCATAACCATCTTCAACGCACAATATCCATAGGATGCCCTGGCCAGCAATGAGCCCTCCCCCTTCCACCATTGAAAATGTCTGGGACATCTTGGGCCGACGTGTGCTAGATGAACTTGTCCAGGTGTTGGTGGAAGAATGGGACAGACTGCATCACATTACTATAGGTAGATTCATATGCACGATGCCTCAACGTATCAATCAATGTTTGGCCGATAACGGGGGCATTACGCACTATTGACGCCAAATTGTGATTTTCGTTTCTTACCCATTCCTTTTTTCACGGACCATAACAGCCAGAGAAACGGTTTAGGTAATGCAATGCCGTGTGAATTATTTATCCAATTCCGTCTTTGTAAAGATACAATTAGTTTGGGATCAATTATTATTATCATTAGTTTGTTATTGACCTTGAAATTCCAAGTTCCCCTAATTTGTTTGAAGAGTATATAAATGATATTATCATACTTTATTTGGACAAAATAATACAGCTTGCAATTACAATACTAAAGACAATACTTGCCTTTATCATACTTTATTAATAGCTGCATATGCTGTAAAGTAATCTACTTCATTTGTTACTCTCGTTCCTGTTCTTGTCTTACTTCCTTTCAATGATATGTGAAATATGTCTTGGTGACAACCTTTTTGGCAAGAGTATGTAAGGACAGGACGGAAAGGTTAGATTTAGGAAAGCGAAAATTGCTGGTTATAATAATGATTGTTCCAAATGTTATTTGCTCGAACTATAAATGAGGACCGACATTTAGCAATGGTCACATTGTAGGTAAATGTGTTTTGCCAAAATCTCTCGATATAATTATATCGCTCTGTATCAATGTTCACTTACCAGACAATAAATTAATAAGCAATATAGTAAGTTGTAACCATTGCCTTAAAGGGCATCAGTCAACTTCATAGCTCTTCTTCATTAAAACAGAAATAAACAAATCGGAAGCAGAGAATCATAGAATCGAATGTCCATCGATTAGATTACCAATTGAAATTGTATATCTTTGGTATCCCGTTTGCACGTTTCTATAGATTTCAATATTCCTGTTAGTTGGCTAATGTAGTTCTATTGGTGTGACTTGTTGATGAGGACACTTAACATACTCTTATATACTAGTATGTAGTGCACTTAAGAGGTATTTTGAATGAAGGATGAAAATAGCTTCTACTTGTGGCGCTCTGTCTCATCATGTTTTGAGTCTTCTTTGGATGGAGCCAAATGTATCAAAGGGACGCTTTGTCACAATGTTCTTCGCTGCCACACAGTGATTCAGCAAACATGTGGAAAGACACATATTTAAAGGCAGTGCCAAGAATATCACATTAGCTTACTCTATCTACCACTGGTTCAGCGAGTGCTTCAAATTATCCTTTTTTGATAGTGAATAGTGATCTTTAGGGACAGAATGTTTTAGATGGCTGTACTTTGCCATCAAGCGAAAGGGGACCACACGTGGATACTGATAATAGAGGAGTGAAGATCGTTAGTTCTTTGGCACTAGGGATTCCTAATTGGGTTTCATTGTCAGAAGACATGAAACATGTTGAGAACGGCTACACTTTGCACTGGATAATTTTTATGAATAGTTTGGTTGGACGATTTATGTCTTTACCAAAGGTATTGCTGTTCCTGATGCAAGCACGTTCTGATTGTAATTGGAATTTGGAATTATAACTCACAATAAAATAATATTTTCAATTCTGACATTGATACTGTCATGAAAACAGCTCAATTGTGTTTGACTTGGTGATTTCAACATTTTGAAATTACCTTGGAACACCTTTAAACAGCAGTAATATTTTCTAAAAATAAAATACATTTTATCCTTCTACGTTGCAGATGCATATATATCTGATACATTTAATGAAACACAAAAGTTATACTACCTATAGAGCATGCTGAAAGTCCAAATCAACATCCCTTTATCGACGTACGTATTACATTCAGTCGAATGTCAGTTTACACAAATCGACTTCGTTTACAACTTGATACCATGACATTGAGTGACTGGGAAACACAAAGTATGTGACATAATACATAAATTCTACTGTTTGCAAAAAGACTGTTTTCGCCTTATCATCAATATTATTTTACATCAGAAGGTGTCAGCATCTGACCAAACCTTAAGTACAACTGATCTCCTATAAAACCCACTCCTGCCATTGACACTTTTGGTTCTCGGTCTCAAGAGATTTTAAGTAAAGGTATATTGGTTCACAGAAGTTCAAACCACCTTTAAAGTTGGATACGTGCTCCCGAACGCTAAAATAGGTCTGGTGCTATCTGTGTGAAATAAAGAACATAAACTGTAAATCATACATTGTAAAAGTGTATGCCTAATTAAATAATGCCGTATGCCCTTAGTCTCGGTAGACTAACAGATATATTTTCGACTTTCAAATAGCCAGCGTCATTCCGAACCTTTCGCGGAGGGTTTAACGAAGAATATTCCGTCGATTTTCGAATGCTTTTCGAATATGAGCTGAAAGCATTTACTTGCAAGTGTAATGTTTCCGAAGATTAACGAATATTTTCAAGAGTCTATTGGAAAATAGAATGCATTGGGTTTTTTTCTAATTCTGACCGGGGTGTCAGAAAATAGATACGGACATTCAACAGGCTGCTTAACCCGCAAATATGCTATATCTTTTGTGCATTATTAGTGGTATGTACATCATTTTATGTTTAATTATTGTCTCAAAGGTTTGTTTCGAGAAATCATTGAGTTTGACCACGTATTGAATTGTAAAGGCCCATACAACACGCCAATGTCAACGGATGTTAACTGTTGGTCGTTGCTTATTGCTATGCGGTGGTATTTGGGGGGATGTTACATTTCTCACTGACGAAATACATGTAATTACTTGCTGCTGGAGGTTTTGAACCAGTCATAGGGTCACGTCAGTGAAGTCATAGTCTGTGTCAGTGTACGTCAAGCAGTCGGACCCTGCAGATTGTTTCTAGTAAAGAGTAAAGATGATAGCATCATAAGTTTTAAATGTACAACGTATTTGTACTATAATCTGATGACGTTTAAATATGGCAAACGCGACTTTATCTCTCTCAGGTAAACACATTGTTATCTTTCACTTGGACATGCTTGTGATTGCATCGATAAAGATAAGCAGAAAGTAGATCTCCCATCCAACGTTAGATTTTCTAATTCTGAAGACTCGAGACTTCAATTTGGATACAACGGATGTAGTGAAGGACTTGAGTGGAGATATTTTGGTTTTTCATTAGAAGAGCGTTACACTAACAACATCCGTCTGGAACAACTCGTCTGCGGGTTGCCACAGTCTCCCTAAACAAACCAATATATCTTTGTCTTGATGCATGGAGACCTGCGACTGGTTACAGAAGTTAAATTAATTCTTGTTAACTCCTGCAATACAGACATTATGGTACCGCCAGTCCCCAACGGGCTTTCAAAGTCTGCTGCAAAGCAATTTATTTCCATCTGAATTTGGTGACAATCCACAAATACATACAACTGAATGATGAGTTGGATGCTAAGGTTGACGATTTACTCCTCAGAATTGTGTGTTGTTATCGTCTACAAGGAGGGTTACGAACGGTGACATTGATTTCAAGGATCATTTTACGAGTATAATACAACGAATGGTAGTTGCAGACGCAACAGTAGGAGTTGTTGTAGCAGCAGCAGCAACAGTAGTAGTAGTAGTTGTAGCAGTAGTTTGGTATTCAACGTGTAATATTCGATGGTGTTCTCGCACCTAACAGAACGTAGCCATCAAATGGAGAAGTTACTATACCATGCAAGACGTCCAAAAGAAACTATACCAAGACGGTCCGATGCGACGGAAGAAATACAAATAAATGTTGGCTAGTTTTGAGATATTTATTCAAGAGAATGTTCACGTTATTTTAGCACGAATCGAATCAATTGAAACGCCACGAAACCTGGAACATTTTAACGAAAAGTGACATAACAAGGGAGTTGTTAAATGTTATCATCCATAGCGTTTCTTTTGGACGTCAGTATAGAAAACACTTCAGAATGGTGGGGCCCAGGATGGCGCAGTAATTAGCGCGTCGGTTGTGGTTCGAGTCCCGCCCAGGCAGCTCTCTCTCTCAGCCCGGAGAGACAGGTGCCCCCGACGTGATGTTGGTGAGACCGTGGTGAAAACCACGTAAAACCCCAAATCACTCACTCACTTCATGATGGTGGCACTGCCCATAATGTACTACATCTAATGAAACCTGATATATACAGAATCAATACAAAGTGTAAATGCAATGTTAAGAAATGAAATACTAGTAGTTCATTCGTACACAACACGATTGTTTTTCGCATTAGATTTAATTTGGCATCGCTTAAGGTTGACTTGATTGTGAGTAAGCTGTATAATATATACCCTTACGTATTCATTGACTCTTATCTATATACTGTTATTAAATTAACAAATTTCTTACACACACATATTACCCAATACTATTTTATGTTAATAATAATATTGTTAAGTCTTGTATAGTGCTAAATCCAGGCTTATACAGCTTGCTCAAAGCATTATTACCCTGGTGTAACCCAAACAACCACTAGGCGCTAGAAGGTTTATAACACTGACGGAGGACCAGTACCCAGTTTCAGCTGGGTCGACTGAGTAAAGCTACTTGCCCCATGTGACACCACTGACATTGCTAGCATCTCAGTGCGAGGCAGGGAGAAGCCTTAAAGGCCTGGAAGCTTACAACGCCAACCGGTCACCCATCCAGCTTCTCTTCGGGCTCGGCGTTGCTTAACTTAGCAGGCTCGTGACCTCCGTGCAAGCTATGGTAAAATAAATTTATAACTCCCCATTGTGAAATTTCAACATTTCGGTACATTTTGTGAGATTACTTTCAGAAGTTTCTAAAATTAAGATGAAAGCAAATAATTTGTAATACACTATATAAACATGGAGCTAACTCACCATCTGAGCTTCTAGGCGTTATTTGCAACACAAAAAATACTCGCGCAATAAATGATGTAGCTTCTCCATACATCAACACTTGAGAAAAGTGGTTTATTCAATGTAGTCAGGATTTGGCTGTTGATTTCGTCGATCCTTGTGTATTCACTAATGACACTAAGATGTGATCATGTTCTTAAAGAAACGGTGAAATTTGAAATAGTTCTTCGCAAAATTTCACCAAAAAATGTTTAAGTGTAAAACGAACGTTCCGAATTGCTGTTGATGAGAGATAATTACATACAAACTCAAGCTTTCCAGTTCCTGCGTTGACATAAAATGTTTCTCGGTTAAAACCCAGGGATGTTCCCGGTATCTTTATGTACAGTACAATACTTCACAAAAGATGAAAATCAGATATATCGATGTGGATCACTACTGTGCTGCCATAGTGTCATAGTTAATAGTATAACCTCGCAAATTATATGTGTATATGCTTTAAATTTCAATTTTATTTGATTGTTTTCGAACATAAATTATGTTCAACAAGTATAGAATGACGTATTATAGTGCATTTATGACATTAATATAGCTAAGATATCTATTTAGTTATGCAATGTTCTTATTAATAGTGATATCTCTGATGAATGTTGTCTCTAGACTAGATTAGCAATCACGCAGATACAAAATCAAAACAAAGTGACATCATTGATGAATGTTGTCCCTAGACTAGATTAACATTCATGCAGATACAAAATCAAAACAAAGTGACATCATTGATGAATGTTGTCCCTAGACTAGATTACCAATCATGCAGATACAAAATCAAAACATTGTGTGAAGTCAGAATTGCAATATGTACAATATGTACTGATGTTTAAATGAAACGTGACAGAGGAAATCGGTCACAACCTTTACACACTTCTGTGTTGTGCTCACTGTTCAGCAGAAACGTTCTTTCGCACGGAGAGGTGTGTTCAAATAACACTCTCCTAAACACATATCTTTGGCAACAACCAACATGTCTTTTTCTTCAGTTGTCTATGAAAGTCTTGGTGTAGTTCCTTTTTCAATTCAATATATATGGGCTGGAAGTCCATTGCAGTGACTAAATTTGCAGATTGCACATGTTGTCTATGTCTCCTTTAAAACAAGAATGATTAAATTTTATGATGAGTTGGTCCCTAAGTCACTGTAATTATTAACGCAATCTATAAGTCTGATATATTTCAACGTTCGTTAAGATTTAATTTTTCACTTTGCTATTGTCTAAAAGACAGCTTATTTCTTAAGCAGGACGTTTGATGACATTTAAGAAATCTAATCAAATTTTATTTTCTGATTTGAGTGACAGGTGTCTTCGTAAATGAAAGAAACTGTGATTAATAAGACCCATGAACATCGAACATTCAAGTATTTTGTTGATGACTTGTCTTCTACACGGATGATTTAGGAAACGACTTTAAAACTAATGTCAAATTTACAAATCTCCTTCCGTCTACTGAACACTGTTATAATTGAATCAATGTCCTGTGCTGTTAAGACATCGCTGAATGCTGGTACAGTTCATTTGCAGTTGTTTCAAATATTTCTCAGGACTGTGTGTAAGTACCCATGTCAAATCCCAATTTTCAGAGTTACAGTGACATTTAAATGACATTATACTGACATAAAAGACGTCCAACTGATGTTCATGAACAACTTCCACTGCTGTAGGCCATCACTGACTGAGAAATGTCAAGATGAGGCGTGTTCAGGAGAGGAAGAAAAAGAAGGCGCTTCGCCTCGGCTATTCGACCAATCGAATCACTTCTATTAAACGAGGCACCAATCAGATCACTTCTATTATACGAGGTGCATGAGGCGCCTTGCCTCCTGAACAAGCCTATGGTTTAAGAACATACTCTTTTTCCTTCAGAGTTATTGAACAAAGGGAGGAATAAACTGTCATTTCTCTTAAAAATTCGAGGTTGGACTGGACACAAGGTTTGTACCCAGTAACATTAGCACTCGTTGATGTTTGGGTAATCTGTATCTCTGACATTGTGGTTTCGTCAAACAATACGCACCGGCAATAGAACACAATATGCTATGAATGCCAGTAAATCCAATTTATTGCCGGTTGTAATTGCTCATTTAATTTTTCTAGGATAATTTACACACCGATTTATTGATTCGAGGCATGAATTCTTTTGTTTAATTCAATAGGCTGTATCCCAATAGCAAATCAATTTAAACACTTCAAAGGCCGATGTTACTGTCGCCCTAAAATCCATGCCGACTAAATTTTAAGGCTTTTCCTTTAAAGGGACACGGCTCCGAATTGGGACATGGTAGTATTCACAATTGAATCACTGCTGTTTATGGTCATCAGTTACCATTCAGAGAAATTGTTTCTTTTTCCAAACCAATTTGAATCACATAGAATTTACAAAATTGCTGTGGTGACGTCATGTTACGCTTTAACGACGTAATTGGCGCAATTTGTAAACGAAGCATCTGTTTATAGTTTTCATGACACAATTATTGCGTGTGTGCCATCAGGACTGCCTTACTAACTTTAGCGATCTAGGCAACTGCATGAATACATTGCTACACGGCTAAATATAAACTGATTGTAAAGAAGTCCATGAAATTTGTAAATGTTCATTTCTTTGACAAGAGGCAGATATAGTTACATGTATCTATATTCCCCGCCGTTTCACTCTCATGACCTGTCTCATAAGTTTCCATGGAAACTGACAAAGGCCAAAGGCACATCTTTGTGGCATAACTGGTGTATGTACCATTTTTTATACGATACTTCACACAGCCGGAAACCATTAAATACTATATCCCCCGTTACCGTTATGAAGTAGAGGCTAAACTAGATGAAATGATGTGTTTACGTCCTGTGCAGCCAACGATCGTAAATTGATATACATCTTTAGAAGAATGTCATGGTGACACTGGGTAGAGTGAACATAGTGTTACTGAATAATGAAGGTGATTCGTATACCCCTAGGTGATGTCAATATCGTGGCTTGATTGCCCTGGTTACGAAGTCATGTTGAAGCAACGCTGTGATTAGGTGAACGCCATTACGATTCTCACCACACTTGTCCATTCGATCTTCTGTAATTAAAATGAGCAGTGTTTGCTGCAAGGAATGTGAAAGATGGTGAAGACCTTGTGCCTGCTTGCAAATAATCAATGTTTTGTTACATGTAAATGGGGATTGCACAAATGCGATCTCATGGACCTTGTCATTACCTGGTCTCTTAACGGGCTAAATGAAAGCATCTGTAACGCTTTCATGGTCTCTTGTTATTCGCCTATGGAAATTAGTATCTTGTCACATCAAAAACCCTAATACATTCATGAAACGCTATAATGGCTTGTTATCGCGTTCTTGCAAATGTATGACTATCAGCGAAAAAAATCGACAAAAACGCTGCTCGAGAAATCTTTACAGCTTTATCATGGCTTATCGGAGTATGGTATAAACATGAAGAAGGTTCAACATTATTTTCCTAGATACACAGATTCCTTGCGGTCGTTTCCTTCATGAGTAGCATGGTTGTTGTGATTTCCTCATGTATAGATTGAATACATAAACGCGGTAAATGTGGGTGTAGAGTCAGGAACCAATGCGTCAATAATGAATGTCCATATTTGCTCACAAGAGAAATCAATGCAAAGCTGATGTTTCCTAATTCCAGTGTGACAAATCAGTTCTTGGTCCTAACAGACAGATTATAACCTTGAACTTTGCCAAACACAGAGGCACCTGTCATCCCCTGCCCTCAATTGACAAGGTCACCATCACAGAGCAGTGATGTGGAATAACCCGACCAGTCAGCGTAACCCTAGAAAATCATTTCTTTATGCGGTTAGTGAATGGCACTGGTTTGTTTACGAGAAGGCACTGTCAAAGCGCTGACCACCGTAATTGGTCTTGGATGGACTGACTGATTTGTGATGACGTGAGTCCTGACACCTTTATATGAGTTGCAATAATAATAATAATACAACATAATAATAATTATAATAATAATACTAATTATAATAATAATGATATTATTACTAATAATAAAACATTATACTAATAATAATAATAAAACATAAGTTCTATTTATGTGATTGAATTTTCTGTCCCTTTTGACAGCAATGTTGAGAAGAAGATCGAGGAAACGTTTTCCGAGTATGTCGATCTCGCTTTTGAATCACTCGCCTGCATCCACAGTAAACAACTGGCCGACTCTCCATTGTTCTGTTGTTCCGGTTTGGTACCTCCTGATCTGCGAAATCAGATTAGATATGTCCTTGGTTTCAATACCGAGGTCACAACCTTTCGCCCAGTCTGGCTAATGCAGAAAGCATATTTTGCGCAAGGTTCTTGGTGGGCCCGATCTGGCACTTATGTTAATATACTGACGTCCAAAAGAAAGTATACCAAATGATTTCAATTATTTTCCATTACGTCTTTATGCCATAGTTGATCAA
>JAUELE010151945.1:0-13972 GCA_031471655.1 Diodora aspera
TGAATAAACCACCTTTAATTACCACGGCGTTATTTTATTGTTTAACCAAGCATGTCCGTATGCATCTGTAGGCTTGTGCATATTGAATGACTTATGTAACCGCCCCTCCCCCACCTTGATAAATCAAGCGTAGGCCCCTGTATATAGGCCTCATGCAAGAATCAGATTGGGACCGAAATATGCATTAATTTTCAGTTCCAATGTTTCAAATGGGTAAAATCCACTTCCCATCCTGTAGAGGACATTGTAAAATGATATGCCACAGTAAATGTGCATCTTACAGTCCATAAATAAACCTTACACCATTTTGAAATAGTATATCATTCCTATGCCATAAAACCCGTATGTGTGACCTAGTAAACGGCTTAGATGTTTGAATGTGGAGGCTGTCTGGATTTCCCTCCAGCGTCACAAGTAGTGTCTAGGCCAACACTGCACACAGATCGAACGACTCATCCTGAATAATCTTATATACATCTAATCCTCCTTTGAATAGCATGTCTCTGATGAAATAATCCTATAAAAAGATAGTACAGCATTAGGATAAGCATTCAGTTTAGAAACCTAAAGGTCATATATAGTGACGGCGCAGTAACTTCCTGTAGCTCAAAGGTCTGAACCCACCTTTCAGTCTCTGCATTCAGGGCTCAGCGTTCACATCCATACAACACAATTGATATTACCAACGACGTGTTCAGCTTGATCTTGTTGGGGATAATATTTCTTCACCAGGGCCCGTTTGCATGAGAAGGAAGTAGTCCGACGAGTCACTGTACACCTACTACGGCGCTACTTCCCAAATTGGCGTTACCTCGGCGTCATGTTTACTGCAGTTGCAGCGTTACTTCCGAAGTAGACGCTTACTTCCTTCCCATGCATACCAGCCCAGATGATGTTCACTGTCGACAGGGCGGATGAGACCAAACAGAGTCTTGATTTGATCTCTCTAGTTGAGCAGCCATCCTTTGTGATAATCAAGACCAGTGTTAAGCCGACTGTGCCGATTGTTCCCAATCGAATCCCGCGCCTGGGGAGGGGGCGGGGACTTTAAGGTAATCTTTCCTCTTTTCTTCACTGGGGTCTGTCCTTTTTCTTCTTATAGTCCACACTGGTGATGCGGACTTTCCTCCTGCTCTCAACTGGCGAAAGTGAACACGCGGCTGAAAGAGTTCAACAATAAATCCAACCAACCAACCTTTGTATAGCCTCCTATTGGGCCCTGCTAAAGTAGCCTCCTATTGGGCCCTGCTAAAGTAGCCTCCTCTTGGGCCCTGCTAAAGTAGCCTCCTATTGGGCCCTGCTAAAGTAGCCTCCTATTGGGCCCTGCTAAAGTAGCCTCCTATTGGGTCCTGCTAAAGTAGCCTCCTATTGGGCCCTGCTAAAGTAGCCTCCTATTGGGCCCCGCGTTCTTAAACCCGGCCCTGGTGATAATGGACCCCAAATGGGGAATTTCTTCACACTTATAAATTGCCTGTCGGAAGTCCTGGTCCCCCAAAAAACTAATTAAATGTACGTATAAGTTAACGCTTCAGAATATAACAGATGGCAAAATCTTTTACTTCAATCGATATGTATGTTTCATCATACAGACCCTTGAGAGGCGTGTCCAAGAGCCCAAGCGCATGCAGGCCTCGAGATCCGATTGGTACATTTAGACAAAAACTGCTGTGCGCCCCTGAACATGTCTCAGAAGTTAACAAATCTTTACATCAAGCACATGAACACCGAAAACACCTGACCATGAGGCTTGAGCGTCGGACTGTATGACCTTGTTGGCGATCGTCCTGTTACATCGAATACGAAAATTCCACCCGCAGCTACATACAGTGTGTCCTGGTGAAGCCTCATATCAGAAGCAGGCTTGCTTGCAGTAATATCTCCCATGTATGATTTCTCACCTTTCATTGAAATTTGCCATATGCTCTGTTTCAATATAAAATATAAAATATTTCGTTTTGTGTCAAACCGAGCAGCAGTTCCAAAATTTTGGCTTTGAAAATATTGATAATCCTTTTTATGATAAGTGAATCGAACCAGTTCTTTATCTGTAGTGACATAAATTAGTTTGGTTTCGGTATCAATGTCTAAAGTTCTGAACTTTTTACTCCAAGTTATCAAACAACCGATTTTGACTGCATGTGTGCTGTTCTGGAGGACTTTACCAAGGCAGAGTGTAAGTACAGTCAAATGTGTACGGTGTATACATTTTTTCCTACCATTGCTACACACTTTTTGCCGTTTGTGGCCGAGAGTCAAAGTGAACATAACAGACTCTTCGGCTGTTTTGTCCATGCATAGGTCATTGATTGTAGCCTTCAGTCGGTACAATGTAGATGTATTGCCTCGTGCTAACGATGCAGCGAGTATTTCCTTTCTTTCGGTAATTAATATTGTATTACTGTTCTTAAAACACAAAATTGATTTGACATGTGGCCAATCAAATACTTGAACTCTTTGAGTGCGGAGGTTCAGTTGATATATCTTTCTTGGACGCCTTGTCGCCACCATAAGTATGGTCGAGATCGTCGTTGCGTTCGTCGTTTCTGAAGACAGGAAATGACAATTAATAACAGTACCGTACATGTATTTCAGCGTAACAATTTATGATGACTCCACACAATTTTCACACCCCCAGTCATTATAATACGTGGAATTTCCGCTCCCCCAGTCATTATAATACATGAAATTTCCACTCCCCAAATCATTATAATACGTGGAATTTTCACACCCCCAGTCATTATAATGCGTGGAATTTCCGCTCCCCCTTTGTTATTATAATACGTGGAATTTCCGGTCACCCAGTCTTTATAATACGTGGAATTTCCACCCCCACCCCCCTCGTATTATTTCCGCTCCCCTCGTATGCATGAACCACAGAACGTTTAGTTACGGGTCTCATGAATTGCACGTGCGTGCACATTCCTAACCCCTCAAAATTAAATTAACCCGTCTGAGCAAGACGACCGATATTGTTTGTTGGCTCAGTCTAAATTTGTTCATCAGTGTTCTGGGATCAGTAATATTCAACAGGATGACAAAATAGGAATTTGATACCTGACAACGAAGGGAAATGTTGCGCTTTGGCTATAAATGGGGGCTTCACGATTGTTGTTCATATGTAAATGAATGTTACCTTGGACAGCAACTACATTTGTAGGCGTACACACTGGTTGTTTCCGTTTATTGAAAATAAGACGATCATCCCGGTGGCAAGGCTTTAGGAAGTTTGCCACAGTTGATTCCTGAAACACAACAGTGTACACTCACGTCACATGATCAGACATAATATTCTGTGGACATATTGATACCTTGGAAAACTCGTCAGTATGTTTTAAAAGAATTCTGTGGATTACACTAAAGGCCACATCCTCGAAATTGAGTGTATAATGGCTGCCCCAATGTCCGTCACATACCCTGGAATCACGCGTATTTACAATGGTCGCTTTGTGTGTATGGAAAGTCCAAATCTGCAAAATATAGACAACCAATAAAATGTCGCATTCACTGCAAGAGAAGTAACTCTTGATAAATTTATAAACATATTGTCTTTACTTCGCCGAGTATGAGGAGAGGCGCGCCATATGATTGGACGCAAGCTTTACTTATGGAAGCTTCACTGGTTGGTCAAAACGCCCGCCTCGAGACGAACAGCAGTGAACAGAAGTGATTCCAGGGTATAATACGGACGCTGGCGAAGTCATTATGCCCTGGATGTCGAGCATGTAAAGACCAACGCAAGTTTTTAATTAAAGGATACACATCCGTAAATGCAAGATAATCAATAATCCAAAAAATGTTTTTTGAAAAATACGGCATAGGCTGAATGATTTACGTGAATTCAACGCACCCCTGAATTCCGGCGAATGTATGCATATTTTTCGGCTACGCTGGGCAGTTTCCGGATTGTGACGTCATTAAGGAACGAGCATCATTCCCAGGCGTTCTTCACTGCTTGGATCTTGACAAGCGAAGCCACAATTTTACCGCTGGAGACAAGTTTAATTGTTGGCAACAAGTTCAGGTAATTGATATTGCATGCTTGAATAATATGGTTTATTGTGTCGCATTTGGCTGTAACTCTAGTTCGAAGAAAAACAGAAAAAGGAGTTTCTCTGCATTCATTTCCATCGGATCCGACGTGCAAGCGACATCATTGCGTAACTAGTGCCTGTGATATGACCGACCGACATCAGACAAACAATTAATCCGCTTAATCATATCTTGTCGCCTAGAAAAGCAATAAAATGTGTTTGTAATTAACGACCCAATTAGATTAAGAAACCCTTATCAAATTGAAGTCATATTTCTTCGACCTGCCACTGCTATCTGTTGCATTATCAGAATCACCGAACTCTCTTTTTCGACTTGATCTATCGATAAATGTTTCGAATTGAAACGCTAAATAGCCATATCGAAATCAAAATTAACCTCGCGGAATCACGTCACTCGCCATTATAAAACTTGCGCTCAGAAAAGTTTAGACTAGTTCGTGTGGTTACTTATACGCCACTATCATGCAAGTGACAGAGACATACATTTAGCGAAGGTGAAGTACAATTTGTTATTATGTATACAGTACTGTACTACGGTGTGAAGCCAATAGGCCTACTTGACGTTAAATGTATAGTGTGTTTGCAAGAAAACGAAAAATGTGTTTACAGGGGATAATAAGTGGGTAGAAGTTCAAACATGAAAGAACATGGTGTTATGAACACAATGACAACGAAAGGGGGACACAAATGTGAACGATACAGTAGCCATCGATTGGCGCTTAGAATTAATAGTACAGAAAATAAAAGAAGTCAAAACAATAAGAATTGTTGTTTATACTAATTACTCCGACTTCTAAATACCACTCAATGATATAGTAAGTTGTTTAACGCGTGTATTGTAACGCGTGAAGACGCACTGAAGGCTCAATCACGTGACCGCCTGCCTAATTAACTTTCGGAATCTGCGTAGCGCTCGTCGTGTACTAGTGAATAAAAGCCACATTTTCGACAGTTTGTGTTTTATATGTAGTTTACATTACATGTAATATTTAGGATAGTGTTTCCGTTTCCTTTAACATTACGAAGGTGTACATGTCCACAGGTATACAGCCGGAACCTAATCAAGCACCATTCATATTAATATGAGTTCCCCGAAGTATCAAATTACGTTTGCTGCTCACAAAGTTATCAATCATGAAAAGGAAATTTCGCCGTTTCAGGAGCTGATTCAAAAATGTAATCGGGGGAATTCTGATGTTTTTTTCTTAAAGGGTGCCAGGAATGGGTGATATTTCTGGATCATTAATGTGAAAATATATGCCAAACAAATATTTCAAACGTATCTTGCATAATAATATTATACTGACGGACACAAATAAGGGAACATTGGTACATATGAATTATTAAGTACAAATCACTATATTTATATGTTCTACTTACAATGTATTTTACACATTTCGCTTATGTAAATCAGTATAATAATATTATGTTCTACTTACAATGACTTTTACACATTTTTCTTATGTAAATCAGTATAATATGTTCTACTCACAATGTCTTTTACACATTTCCCTTATGTAAATCAGTATAATATGTTCTACATACAATGTCTTTTACACATTTCGCTTATGTAAATCAGTATAATGTGTTCTACTAAAAATGTCTTTTACACATTTCACTTATGTAAATCCGTGTAATAAATTCTGCTTACAATGTGTTTTTACACATTTCCTTTATGTAAAACAGCATAATATGTTCTACATACAATGTCTTTTACACATTTCCCTTATGTAAAACAACATAATATGTTCTACATACAATGTCTTTTACACATTTCTCTTATGTAAATCAGTATAATATGTTCTACATACAATGTCTTTTACACATTTCCTTTATGTAAATCAGTATAATATGTTCTACATACAATGCCTTTTACACATTTCGCTTATGTAAATCAGTATAATATGTTCTACATACAATGTCTTTTACACATTTCGCTTATGTAAATCAGTATGTGTTCTACTAAAAATGTCTTTTACACATTCCACTTATGTAAATCCGTGTAATGTGTTCTACTCACAATCTCTTTGACACGTTTCGCTTATGTAAATCAGTATAATATGTTCTACTTACAATGTATTTTACACATTTCGCTTATGTAAATCAGCATAATATGTTCTACTTACAATGTCTTTTACATATTTCCTTTATGTAAATCAGTATAATATGTTCTACTTACAATGACTTTTACACATTTCCCTTATGTAAATCAGTATAATATGTTCTACTCACAATGTCTTTTACACATTTCGCTTATGTAAATCCGTGTAATATGTTCTACTTACAATGTTTTTTACACAATTCGCTTATTTAAATCAGCATAATATGTTCTACTCACAATGTCTTTTACACATTTCACATATGTAAATCCGTGTAATATGTTCTACTTACAATGTCTTTGCACATTTCTCTTATGTAAATCAGTATAATGTTTTCTACTGACAATGCCTTTTACATATTTCGCTTATGTAATTCAGCATAATATGCTCTAGTTACAATGTCTTTTACACATTTCATTTATGTAAATCAGTATACTATGTTTACTTACAATGTCTTTTACACATTTTGCATATATAAATCAGTACAATATGTTCTGAGTACAATGTCTGTCTTTGCCATTATCAATATCCCCTACTTCTTTGGTGTACCATATATCTCTTAAACTTTTCATATTCTCCCAATTTTAATGGTGGACTTAAACTGCTGGAGTGGAATGTCCTGCTGAAACGGTATTTAATTAAGCGATATATTTTTTGCATGTTGCTACATGTATATTACTTCTCGAAACGAAACTAGAAATACGTTCCAAAATAGTTAATTAGCACTGACACAAGCGTCCTTTGACGCAACCGGGCCACGTGGCGACTTCTTAAAAACTAGAAAACGCATCTGCCGTAACTAAGGGAATACGGCGTTATTTAATTAGACATACACTTTTACAATGTATGATTTTCAGTGTATGTTATTTATTTCACACAGAAGCCACTGGACGTATTTTAGCGATCGGGAGCACGTATCTAACTTTAATTGTATTTCTGACTTGTTATGCAAATATTGAATTCATGAATTGTTCAATTGACAAACCATTTTACATTCTTAAGTTTCAGTCCCGAAGAAAAGAATACCAATATTCCTTAACATTTGTTATTCTCAATCCCCTGTCCATGGACTTTGTGTAACGTATGCTCATACCTTTGTCACGGCGATTGTTGTCAACGAAGACAGAGAATCTGGTCCAGGATTGTCACTGAAACGATTGCATCGCAAGTTAACGGGGTCAAAGACAATGAACTTGCAATTCTTCAAGTGGATACACTGGTTTTCGCACAACTTCAGCCCAACTGGCCCTCCATAGCTGAACGAAATGTATAGTAACTGGGCTATAGCAACGCTGCGCAAGGTCATAGTCCCCTTGATTGTTTCGCCGCCTCTGCAGTGTAGAGCAAATCTGTTTCTCCGCTGCCACCAATGTAGAGCAAATCTGCAGTGCTTGACGACAAAAATAATACTCTCTTAAAAACTATTAATATTAATACTTTCCCAGATCGGAATATGTCTTTATATTATGCATTATTTGGTATTAAATATGTACGGCTTGGCCTTTTAATTGTTTCCACCTTCGAGCAAGCTCGAAATGGACAGAAAACACTGAGCGACTATAATGTTTACATCTTAAAAACTCAGTCTCAGAAAATGAGTTTGGTGAGTTGACTTCTGGCAGCTCACGAACGTGAGAGGTTGATTAGCCTCGGTAGTAGCCTCGGTGATTAGCCTCGGTAGGGATAGCCAAAGTAATAAACTTGTCAAACCTTCGAGGGCTCACCCTTCCTCAGACTGAGACACTGCTAGTGCTAGTGGTGATCACTTTGGGCAAATCACTTTCTTTCGTATGTTGCCTCAATTCACCCTACAGAAGACATAGATCTGGTCGGAAAACAATTCTAACCTCCTGAGGCATAACAGAGTGCTTAGATTGTATACTCCTCAGGGAGTTGACAATGTTGTGAATTGTTTGTTCTTTGAATAATAAAGATAATAATGTAGACTGCTGTGAGTATGTGTGAACTTTTGAC
This sequence comes from Diodora aspera, assembly GCA_031471655.1. Classification (NCBI taxonomy): domain Eukaryota; kingdom Metazoa; phylum Mollusca; class Gastropoda; order Lepetellida; family Fissurellidae; genus Diodora; species Diodora aspera. Next base: position 8,126 of record JAUELE010151945.1, read on the forward strand.
CAGTGTAGATTTCTAAAAAAATTTAACTGGTCCGCATGGTATAAAAAAACGGAAATAAAAAAAACAAAAACAAATTACTTTTGACAATTATTTGTCCGATTCTGTTGCATGTGGGTGTGTCCATCTGGTTGGTTCGTTTGTTCCTTATCCGGAGCAGAAACCGTTTAATATTTTTTTCTGAAATTTAAGTGTATTTATCCTGGTGCCTTTTGCTATTTTGGGGTTAGTTTCTCCTCTTCATGGAAACGAACTTGGCCAAAGTCTAACAAGGGGCATCATTCCTAAAAAGCCTGCACCTTGCTTGTAATAACATTTCCACTTAACTGGCTCAAAATCGGTGGAAGCAAACACCTCCTCTCTGCTTCAGCCTGGGTACAGCATTGTCCATGCTCTTGAAGACTAGTAGCGGATCCGGGGGCAGGGAAGGGGAGAGAGGTTCGTGCCCCTCCCCCCCCCCCCACCCCTTTTGCCAATGTCGACACTTTGGGCTCCCCTTTCAAAGATGCTTGAAAATACACTGCCGGACAAAAGAAGCTTATCACTTATAAATTAAGTTTAGTCTGAACCAAATGCGCCGGAAGTTTGAACGTTATGAGAAAACATTCTCCAAAACACACCCAGTCACTTTTTGCAGGCGTCATTCGATTTCGTGCAATCATGAACAATCGCAAAACAAATATGATTTGGGGGAACTGTTCAAAATACTCGTGCATAATTGTTACCAGTGTAGGGAAGAGCAAGTATGCAGTAGGAAACAGAACATCAGAGAGAAGCTAAGACTCACACAGGCAGAACGTGACAGAACTGTTGGTGTGGCCTACATGGGGCCTCTCAACGGCACATTGCAAGAACCTTCACCTGCAGTCAAGCCGCAATCAGCAACTTGTTGACTCGTTATCGGCCATCGGGTCAGACACAAGACCGTCCAAGATGTGGAAGGCAAAGGCTCACAGACCAAGCTGAAGACCGCTACACCCGGGCCATCCACCTGCGGAACAGATTCGTTACAGCAGCAGCATGGGACGAACAGTCTTACGTCGACTCGGAACGGGTAACATACCATCAGAGCCTACGATGCCTTCCGTAGAATAGCCTTGACCCCTGTACACCGTCAAATGAAGATTACAATGGGCTACAACTGTACGTCTACGGCAGCGGCGGTATTGGGAAAGGGTGCTGTTCACGGATGAAAATCGGTTCAACCTGTTCCAAAATGATGGCCGAGTCCGTGCTTATCGACGTAAGGGAGAGTGACTGACGCTAAACTGCATCCAAGATTGGCACCCCTATGGTGGAGGCGGCGTTATTGTATGGGGCAGTACTTGCGGTCCGCGAAAATCTGACTGACCAATGATACAGGAATGAAGTGTTAAAAACCTATTGTAGTGCCATTCTGACGTCGACAGCAAAAGGGTAAGCAGAACAATGCACGACCTCACTCCACCAGACTTGCTCGGGGTTTTTCTGAACAACGTTAAAGTCAACGTATTGCCTTGATCAGAACTTTCTCCAGACATGAATCCGATAGAGCATCTCTGGGATCATCTTGGTCGACAGCTTAAACAACACGTGCCTCCCCCAGCAAGCAAACAGAACCTTGAACAGGCTTTATTGGATGAGTGGCGCAGAATTCCTGCGTATTGACGACATCAATATAATGGCCGATGACCTTTTCAGTAACATAAACCCTAAAATAAACTAATCCAAATTTGCGGATGATAGTGCCATGGGCTGAACAATCGGGCTTTAAACTGTTGGTGTGGTCTTTAAACACCCTCAAGATAACACTAAAATTTAAAAAACCAAAACATAAAATTCTTTAAAAAAAACAAATTTCTGGGGCTGGTTTTGACCAACACCTCACTTGGGAGTCCTATATACACTGTAAATCAGTTAGTAATCAGGTGTAATAAAGATCTCAACCTCATGAAGGCCATTTCAAGCGCCTACTGTGGAGCAAGCAACATAACACTACACACCCTTTACACCACTCTAATAAGGGCTAAAATAGACTATGGCTCCCAGGTGTACAATAACCTTAACCGCAACTATCACAAAAACTAAACTCACTTCAATACAAAGCACTCAAAATCATCACACGGCAGCCCCTAGTACCTCCTCAACTTTTCCCCCGGAGAAACAGAAGAAACACCCCTTGGATCTTAGCATGGACCGACTCACAGAAGCTTGAACATGTTTTATTGGATGAGTGGCGCAAAGTTCCAGCTGATTGACGACATCCACGAGGAGACTTGTTTGGGCGTTTTACTGAGGACGCATCGTGTCACATGATTTGACTTTAGGAGCACCTTTCAAGGGACTCTGTTTAACTCATGCTTGTGTATATTTCTGCTTTGTCCCATGTCTCTTTTCACTCGGCCTTATTGCAAGTGCACTATCGATATGGCATTGAAATGTTGTACAGTCATCGGAAATTGATTCCTTTCAGTACAGTGACCATCATTTAAATAAAATCTGTCTTTGTTTCTATTTATGAGGTTACTGAACAAGGAGACAAGTTTCTTTTGCACAGTAGTACTCCAACATGCATTAAATTAAGTTTTCTTCCCCAAATGTTTCTAAGATAGACCTTCAAGCGCTTCCAGCGCAGGCAAAACTGAGTAACTGAGCCCTTCATCCCCCCCCTCCACCCCCAACACACCCCTCCGCCACCACGCACACATTCACCCCTTCACACCTCCCACACACACACACACACCACTCACACCCCCACACACACATGCCCCACCCTAAACACCTCTCCCCTCCACACAGAGAAAGTGATGGACAAAGAAAGAGAGATGGGAGAGAGCATTGGAGAGGAGATAGACGAAAATTGAGACTTTAGAGAGAAAGAGAGAGAGAGTTCTGCAAGTGTGTATGTGTACCTTACGAATTTACAATAATGATGGTAGATTAACCATATCTTCTACGTTTAAGTACATGTACACAAACAACAGCTTGCTTAATTACATGATGGGAATGAAGATAAGATATAACGGCTATCCAGATTTCAAAGCAAAGCTTAAAGATTAGATTTTATCGCGTCTAAAGTATCGTTGTATCAATATATAGCATTAGATATGGCATTAAGAAGCTATTAACAGCAACAACTAAAGTCCATCGGAAGCATACAAAACGCAAATTTGGCCCAAGTAAGCCATGGATTGTGTTCACTAATGCATATTTCATGAACATGTTATTTTTCGAGACATTTATAGAGAATGACTTCTTATACAGGCAGGGCCAAACTGAGTTTAAAGTTACATACGTGATCAAATACAAGCTCTTTCTTTTCCAAAAACAACATTGGGAACGATTAACATGCATTGAAATATGTACATATCACAATTAATACACAAAATATATAAAATATTTGTTGCTTTATAATGTTCTTTTGTCATCATTTCATCAATTTCACCCCCGGGTCAATTACCATCATTCACAAGTACTCTTGTTGTAGAGATGATCTCTTTCGGTTATGTCAACACATTCAGCCTTTATTCGACTCAATGTATATCCAACCCTATTAAACTCCACACAGCGGATGTTAACGAACAAGCTTGTGGGGTATGCGGATCTAGGAGGTGGCATCGTGAGGAGTTTGAGCGATGGGAAAAGACAGCCTATTTGAAAGTACAAAATGAATCCGTCTCAATCTGCCATGACAAAGCAGACACGGGGTTATTTAATTAGGCAAACACTTTCATAATGTCTGATCTACAGTTTATCTGTGAGTGTTATTCAGTAACAAACACTTCATATGGTTTGCACTTCTGGGTTATGTGTCAGCGACGTGTCAGTGTGCAGGCTTGTCACACAAGAATATATTTCTTTAAAAACTGGTGTCGCATATTGAGTGTGTGAAGTGTATTTTCAAACTTCCTTTGTCATCTTTGTGCTAAAACGTGGGGGAAATAAGTTTGTTCCTCTCTCGTCGCGTAATGTTGTTTTTAAATGCTCCGTCCCTCATCACTTTTTGGTAAAAAATACTCGAGACACGTTTATTGTTTATGCAGTCTTACCATTCTTGCAGAGTAATCAGATTTGAGAGTCACCCGGTGCGGATCCAGGATTTGTGTGGGGCGGAGGACACAACATATAGTTCAATAAAGATATTAGTTTCTATAAGCGTCCGGGAACATGCTCCCTCGGAAAATGTGTAGAATCAACAAAATGGTACACATGTAGGTCTCGTGATTTGGTGCGTACATGACAAAAACCATTAAAAGGGTTTGGAGGCTTCGTATGTTAAAATTCGTGATATTTATTATGGGTGTTTATATACTAGATGTTAATAAATATATTTTATTTTCAAACACGATATTAGTATTTTGAAGAGATTTTAATGAATAAATCGCAATTATGTGTTATACTATACTGGCAGTCACCGAAGAAGTTTATGACTTTATCGAATTTGCAATGGTAACAAACAAACAAACAAAATAAATCAATAAATCAATCAATCAATCAATCAATCCGATCCGGTCTTAACGAAGAACACTTCAAATGCAAATGGACTCCGTGTGTCCATGTTTTGAACAGGTGCAAACTTCCATCATCTCCGCTCTCTGATGTCGTTTTGTGTATATTTCTTTATGCCTGCCTTGTTTGTTTCTGTCCAGTCGCTGTTTCTTGTAAGTTTGCCTTGGTACCTCAAACAGACCGGCCTTGTCTAGACTTTTCTCACTCGATCTTTCGTCGTCCATGGTCGCGTTGCTACTGCATACCGATAGCATCGTAGCGAAACCTGTTTATGAAATATGCAAATTAATATACCATATAATGAGGAACTATGGTATGGCCGCCATGCTCAACACAGATATGAGTGAAGTTAAGGAATGAGTGAAGGATTTCCAAGTCCTAAAAATTTGTTCAAGGACTCCTGATACTGCTTCTATTCAAACAAAGGTCAAGGTCGTAACGCCGCTTTTAGGGGTCGACAGGGCACGGCCTCACCAGGTTCCCCAGAAAAAAAATCAAAACAGAATATCAATATTTGTTTCAATGTGAATATATGATATTTGATAAGACAACTGGGGAGCATGTAATTGCAATTAGTAAAAGCTCATAGGCGGATCAACGGTTTTTGGAAAAAAGAGGTGTGGGGGTGTATGATGTAATTGGGGGGAAATGGAGAGGGTGCAGACAGAAAACAATTCCCAAGTTAAAGCAGCTTTACATAAAATTCAGTTGAAAATGAGGGGCCCACACCGGCACCCCCCCCCCCCAAATTGGATTCGCCTATGTGTATATTGAATTATATATTCATTGTATTGAGATGGCGTGTTGCTAACTTACTGTGTGACTCACCAGTTTTTCAAGGGTTGCAATGTCTCTGAACATATACAAGTATACGATCAGTTTCAAAACAGATCCAACACTTTCATGAAGTTTAACAATGATGGTTCGTTCAGATAAGCAGTGCACTTAAGTACTGATCAATGCATTTCGTCCCCTTCAGAAATTGGTTCCGCCCCCCTTGTCCCCTTATATTTCTTGAAACATTGTGGCCTTAGCTACAGTACGTGACGTGTTGTGACCGGTGACCCCTAAGGCTACGGCTGGCTAAAATACACGTGTGTTTTTTTAAACAAAACTCGGCGGGATAACGTATAAATTACAACTGAGGGAGAGAGTGGTCTTCGATCATTGTCAACATTGTAATTCTAGAAATTAAAATGAGAACTGAAACGAGAAAACACAAAGTAAATAACAAGAATTGTCAGAAGACAACAGAGCTCGCCAAGCGGGTTAAATTTTGTAAACAATAATGAGTGAGTGAAATGGATTTTTACATTGCAGGGGGCAATATTTCAGCCATAGCGCAATGTGATGTGCAAGAGG
>JAUELE010152056.1:0-13971 GCA_031471655.1 Diodora aspera
AAGTGATACGACCAAATAGTTCCATCAGAGAAAAAATATGTATTTTTTTCGGCTGGTATATTTATAACACAAAAGCACTGATGTGTTACATCTGAAACTGTTGAATTTTTGGACACACATAATAAAGGTTTCAGTGAGTATTATATCAGTGAAATATGAAGGTGCGTATTAACAACAATTCAGAGTTATCTTTCCTAAAAAGTAGTACACAAACTATGTGCGCTAGACTGGGACCGGTCTTATCAAAATAGTGACGAGAGGCATTCGAGTCCTCTGAACGGTCACGGAAAGATACGAGTACATGTAGCTACGAATGCCTCATGACTGAGTTTTCCTATTGTACGCATGCTCTAAAGTGTACTGAGCATGCGTACAATAAGAAAACATGTCCGTTTCCGACGCCGAGAATTTCAAATTTGCTGCTTTCAGAGAGGGTAACTTATTAGGCAGATTTTGATTATAAAATATGACAGGTAGGTAGATTTGTAGCGAAATTATTACATCGGTCCGGTCGATTTGCCTTGCAGCTTTTTTTCCGGCTTCGTTGGTGCCACACATCACAATTCAAGTTTGTATTTATAATATATGTATATACGCGAAAATAAATATTTAAATTTACTTTTTTTTTACTAGCAGATTGTTAGTTTCTTGGAAATGCTCTACCATTTTGATCCAGCGAAAACACAATTTAAACATAACTTTGGTGACAAGAATGGCTTCGTCGTAACAATCTTGGTCGAGAGTTGTTCAGACGTGTAACAGTCATGGACATACTCAATCACAGCCGAGAACATGAGCTTCTTCGCTGCTATCTGGAAATTTGGCCGGAGAGACGGGCTGCATTTTTTAAATATTTATTAAAAATACTTTTAGTGAGTTTCCATCAAACACACTGGCACGCATTGATTCTTGAATAATTTCGTTTAAAATCTACCTACCTGTCACATTTTATAATCAAAATTCGCCTCCTTCAGATCTTTTAACTTCATTTCATATTCCTGGAATTATATTAAAACCACCCATACCCTGAACCGAAAAAAAGAAATATTTAAAAATCACTAGTTTGTTGGCAATTTCTAAGAAGAAGAAAAATAGATTGTCTTTTGCCATGAGATAAAAAAAGAGAAACATTTTCTAGACTCCAACCTTTTTAAAATTGAATGGCTGCTTATTTAGTATTAGCAATCTGAATGATTTCATGTTAATTATGAAATCAGATTTATGTTAATAACTTATGTCTTATATCGATATTTTCATCAATTTTGTGGACAGAAACCAGAAAAGAAACCCCGGTGACTTACCTTTTCTTTGTTTTAATCAAGAAACCACATTTCTGACACTGACTATAAACACTTCGCTGAATCAATGGCTTCAGTTGCATTATAGCTAATTTTACAACAGGACGCAAGCTGAACTATACTGTTCAACAGTTGCTAAGGACCATAATTGGTATTTCTACTTATCTATCATAGAGACGCAGGACATTCAAAACTTTTTTTTTTAGGTAATCATGCTGACACACTTGCCAGGTTCCAGTTTGTGTTTGTTTACAGTTTCAGCCATGAACAAGAAATGCTAAAGCTGCTTGTGACCACACTTCATGAATTGCAAATTTGGATGGACTTTTAGTGAGAAGTGACGTTTTCACAAAATCAATAAATTTCAGCATCCAATTGTCACCTCACTTTTAAGGTCATTAGAAAATCTGTCACTAGTTATAATATTGCTTTATACACATTTTCTGACAATGTTCACAGATGGATAGTTCCAACACACCTTCAGGTAGCAAACTCAGTAATCGATCTTTGTGGTTCAATGAAGCTTGGTCCTTATCAAATATTGTTGAAAAGTATATATCTTGAATAGCCAACATTTATTTGTTGATTTTTTATTCAGTCGTCTCTGAAAATCTTGGCATAGTTTCTTTTTATTATCAGTATATTTACTCAAATAACGGACGCATTTATACGTCATGGTCTGTCAGTCCATCAGCAATATGATTATGACTCTGTCACCTCTCTTTCAAACATATTAGAAATAGGATGTAGATGCAAAAAATGCTAACACACTCATTTGATTTCCTCGCCATCCTGGTCTGCCAGTATTCAACTGGTTTAAATGTCTTTAATGTATTTCATGAAGTTATGAAGAGATTGTCACATTTGTGTATAAAGTGGAAAGAGTAACATTCTCTGTTTCAGGACATAGCTAAGAAAATCCACTATGCGTGGGCGGAAGGCTCAGCTGTTACATCTCACACCCTTTCACTTGGCACCACCCTGTAGTGTTTCGGTAAAACGACGATAAGATATAGCTATTCTAGGAATGGACTGATATAATCTTGAACATAACGAGTTCTTTCTGGTCTTCTTGGACCAGACGTCTAACCTAGCAATGCATGGTCTATTTATGTGAGTGAGAGATTTGGGGTTTTACCTGGTTTTCGACAATCTATTAGCCACATCACCACGGTCTCACCAACATCACATCGGTGTCTGGACTCCTGTCTCTCCGGGCTGAAAGAGAGGTGCGGGACTCTAACCGCAACTGCCAGGGGGGGGGGGGATTATTTGGCTGATGCGCTAACCACTGCGCCATCCCGCGCCCCTCTGTTTACGAATCCGACTGCATTGTATTGAATATCAATAACTCTGTACCTAAATATGTTCATCATCTAGTTGTTCGAAAACTCAACGTTAATCTGCTTGAACTAGATCAGCATGAGAGTTAGCCCTGCAAGAAAGTCTGCCTCTGCAGCCAAAATAATCCTGAGACGTCCTTGATTTGACGAAGATCAGTAGGAAAGTTAGCCCTATAACAAAGTCTTTCTCTATAGTAATAATACTCCTGGGACGTCTCTGGTGCTCATTGCGCCAAAGCGTTCCCAGCTGCAGGCAAGATGCATCTTTTAGTATTACCAGAACCCGATAACGTAATTGCCGCCACACATCTATTTTGAATTATGTATAACGGAATGCCATATATTATCTGAATTCGTCAAGTACTGAAATGTAAGATTTGATATGCAGTTGTATTAGTCGTAAAACGTCCATTATCTTAATGTCTTCTGGACATTACAAAGTGTGGTTTTTTTATTACGTTATTCAATACTTTTGATGACATGGGATACTGTTTTAACGGTGTATTTTACTTCATAATTTTCATGTTCATTGTGGATATCTGAAACTCTGAATTTCATTATTTGCAACATCTCATTGCTGAGATATTTTCTGTGACATTTTGAATTATGGTGGGACAGATTTCCTCACGTTTATGTCAGTATGAATGTGTAATTGTAAAAAGGTAGTGTGTGCATGTGGAAGGTTCGTACGTATCAAATCTCTTTTTATGCCCTCCGAACATAGAAAACTGAACATCTAACTCTACCATAGCCATCTCTGCTTTGGTGAGGTACAGCTATACAAAAAAGTCAATATAGCCACAGAAATACTAACTTGTCTCCACATTAACATATATTTGAACATCTTTACAGCAGTAGGGTCTTGAAAAAAATGTACAGCGATCTCTGCTTAGGTCTGCCAAAGGTACAACCAAGAAAGGCAAATTAGTTCCAGGAACAATTATCTGACTCTGGTTTTACATATGCATTGGAACTTTACAGCAGAAGGGTCTTGACACAAGTCTACAGTGATTTCTTCTTGGACCTGCCAGAGGTACAGCCAAGAAAGGCAAATTAGTCCCAGGAATAATAATCTGACTGATTTTACATATATTTGAGGAACTTCACAGTCCTAGGGTATTGACACAAGTCTACAGTGATCTCTGCTTAGGTCTGCCAAAGGTACAGCCAAAAAGGCAAATTAGTTCCAGGAATAATAACCTGAATGATTTTACATATATTTGAGGAACTTTACAGCCTTAGGATCTTAGGATCGAGGAGTACCCCGGTTATTTAGAAATAAGAAAAAATGCTTTGTTTCAGAAGGAAACTAAATTTAGAGTTGATTATTTTTCTATACATCTCCTTTTACTTATGCATGTATATGTTCTCTCTCAAGAATTATGTTTATCTCACTCGTGACATGGCACGATGAAGCCTAACTACTCGTTGGGAAAATAATCAACCTTCTTAGAAGGAACCTACATAGAGAAACCAAACGAGATACATTCATATTTCACGAAGGTTATATAAATATGATGGTTATAGTATGCAACGTGGAGCTAAATGGTGTTATTTCAGGGCTTTAAATAATTGATGACAAGCAGTCGTCTTAATGATCTGGTATTCGTCACGAATAATGAATTTTAATGTAATATTGATAACAGCATTCAAACGAATATAAGATCATGCAAATTTAATTATCTGGTTCTTAGACCCTTTGCATGTTTACAAGCCACGTGTTCGCGAGTCTGATTTAAAAAAATCTTTTCCCGAGAACCAAATAATTAACTTAGCCTAGCCTAAAGATACGTTATTCAAATTAATTTATTGGTTATTAATCTTGTAAGAAATATAATAACCGGGACGAACTTTCATCATAAGAATGGAATAATTGACACTGTTGACCGAGGTCACGTTACGTTGACCAAGGCATGTGTTATGCGAACGATGGTCATTAGTTAATGATCAGTATTGTAACAAAAGGTCAAATAAAGAGTGTGTGGTAACATGTAACAGGCAAAGGTCAGGGTTACTAACACACAATAAAAAAAACAGCGAAAATAGATTGCCTGATAATTATACGCTGTTTAACATCTCTATTTCTGTACACTACTTGAAGCCAGTGTAAACATAGGGTAGTTAATTATTCATTGAAAGCGGCAAGAAATACCCGGTCTGGCAGCATTATGTAAACACTCGGTTTTGTCGTGTCACCGTAACGAGACAGTGCACACCATATTCACAGGGTGAAACAAAACAGGGAGCCAAGCGTTACGCCCTCTTACACAGCCGTTGTGCTGTTGTTTTGAAACGTCCTTGTGACTAATGAGCCCAGGGGCGGTGCAAGCGGAGGGGCAGGGGAGCTACATCCTCCCTGTCAGGGAGCCTTAGCCACCCCCCCCCCCACCCCCCGGGAGAAAATATAGCAAGTCGTCATGGTAAAATTTCGAGGAAAATGTGTGTATTTTATTGTGTTATTTGAACATTTGTGTATTTGTCGGGATTTCAGGGGCCTTCTCAGGGATCTCAGCCCCCCCCCCCAGTCGGGGAATTCCTGGCGCCACCCCTGAATGAGCCATATAATTTAGAAACGCACAAGCACGAAACCAAATTGAGCCTTAAAATTGAGAAATATATAACCCGCTTAATTTTATTTATTTTTCCAACTCTAGCTGAATGAGCCCGTCACAAGGTCATTACTTAGGGTAAGCAATAGTTCGGTCCCTAGACTAACATTTAGTCCCAGAAACTTAATCTACAAAATTATGTTCATAATACTAAACAATAACTTTATCAGAAAAGGAGCCCAGAGAATAAATATCTAGACTTGGGCAGGCTATTTTTTTGCATGCATTATTATCCGGGACACAGACTATTAATAGAGCCCTGAGTCAGTTTAGGTCAAGTTAAGCAAGTCTAGACTGTATGATGTTCAAAAGTGTGCACTGTAGAAGCCAATCTCTTCAAGGAACATACAAGAACCCAAAATTAAATATTTTCACAGACTAATTTTCAGTCTAGACCAACAACTAGATCCACCAAACAGTTTGTTTGTAATTATAGAACAGATGACAAATAGCCTAGCCTTGTCAATGTGGGTTCATATATATCCCAAATTTGCTGGGGTCATCTTTCCTTTATAGGGCTTTTACTGGGGTCTTAGACTTTTGTCAAGACCCTAAGTCTGTAAAGTACTTTCAAAATGTATGTAACGTCAAAGGCAGGTTATTATACCTGGGACTATAGTGCCTTTCCTAGTTTTGCATTTGGGACAAGGCCAAGCAGAGATACTATGGTAGAGAGAGAGATGTTCAGTTTTCTTTGCCTTGACTCAGGGCCTTGACAAGTCTATGGGAGTCTCTGCCCTTTAGACCTACATGTATAGCCTCAAAATGGGCCCACGGCACTTAAAACCGGCCCTGCATGCCATGTCTCTTAAGAAAAAAGTACAGGCTCTGTCAAACAGACTAATTCAGGCTTAGTGATGACGTTCAGAGTCCAAATGTACTGAAAGGTATGCATTGCATCCTGGTTTAATGAACTCTGTTTACCCGCATGTACTCGGATCACCAGACCATCTGTCTCTGCATTATCAATTCTGTCTCCAGGAGGATAACTGCAGCATGTTGTCGTGCTTTTTTTTACATTGTCCTTGTCAAGGTTACATCACTACTGTAACCTCGTCTCGTAATGAGCTCATGGCTGATATAGCCCGAGGACAATGTGAGCTATTCTCAAGGTCCTATACTATTATGATCCGGTCCAAGGACTCTATGAAATTATGATGACACGTGGTACTGGGACTCAAAGTCTTGTTTTAGGATATTTCGTGATCCTGCTCTGAGTTAAATGTTATGCTATCTTCGCCAAACTATCAATGATGCTTATTGTTGGCCGGTCCCTTGACTGTGGAATTTTAGAGAGCCCTGAGTCTGGCTCAAAGTTACGGAGGATCAGAGAATCATTTCCAGTAATATCACTATGAGTTGGAGAAAATGTTTCAGAATATTTATTACATGTACAAATCTTGTTAGTTGATGTCTGTATGAAATTAATATTTCATCAAGTCTCTATTAGCTTCAAGGCAGACGGGTGTCTTTATACGGGTGGGAATACTTTCTTTCAGAGAGGTTATGATTTTTGCAATATCCAGTCATTTTCAACAAATACACTGGCATTTGAAAGAAGAAAACTCTCTAAAGCATCAGTATACCGTTCAGTTGTCAGATGATCGTCAAAGACATACCGTGGGATGGTTCCAAGTAATGACACCCCACCCCACACATGACACTTTAGACTGTATTAAGGTCTCTGATACAAAAGGTGCAGAATCAGCTTTTGTCCACAGCTTAACATGTACACCCAGGCAGAGCTCTCATCTGAAAATGACTTTGTCCTAGTGAAACACTACTCAACTCGTCTAACCTTGTGTTCTTGTTTCAACAAAGTGGAGATACTGCCTTTCTTTTTCTCCCAGCCATCACATTTCGTCCAACTGTAGACCCTCTATTAATCATGTCATATCTAATTTTTGAAATACTTGCCCTTCTGTTTCTGGAAGCCAAAACACCCAGTCTCACACGACCGCCAATCTCCAATTTGCTCGTTCTCCCTGCTCCTTTCTGGTGTTCAGTTCCTCTGCCTTTCTCAATATTTTGGTTATTCTTGTGTACTGTATAAACAGGAGTGTATGTTCTTTTTGATAAAATCTTAACATCAGTGATTCCTTCATAACCGAGCTTTAAAACCAATTGCAACCTTCTTTTCTCTTGGACAGCCCTTTTAATAGACTGACTGCAGTCTCCGAAATTTATATTTTTTTTTCTTTTTATGTAATTTGCATAGGGTATATATGTATTGTAGAGAGCCTTGTGTCTCCTCGGCCATCCCTAGACTTGCATTTTTATAGACTTGCCAAGTCGCTTAAGAAAACAAGTTACAGGGTCTGTCAGACAGACTACCCTTTTAACTACTGTCAGAGAAACATCGCCTACTACACAACCAAGAGAGACTACTCTAATTGCAACAACAGAGTTTAGTAAAGAGGAGTTGTCTCTCGTACAATTAACACATTTTCAGTTAGTGTACAAACATTTCTGTCCACACAAGTCTGAAAAATTCTCAATAATTTTGAACCAAACTATATATCCTAACTGTAGACTGAGGAACCAACATTATGGTTCAGTTTCAAATTTCTATTTAAAAGTATATTTGAATCTGTTGCAGGCACTGGTATGCAAAATTATTAACTGATCGCCCGGAACAATGTACCATCCACAACATTTCTCAACTCTTCAGGAAGCATACAAGCCAAGCTGCCAATTATAGCCTCAGAAGGTTAACCTTCACATTGCCATCACTTTCCGACCAGGTACCCAATTTTAACTGGGTGGACTGATGCAACTTACGAGCAAAGCTACTTGACGACACAGTCAGTGTCTCGTTGCGAGGCAGGGGCAAATCCTTGAAGGTCTGGAAGCGTGTTAACGCCAGCCGATCACCCATCCAACTACTCTTTGGGCTCGACGTTGCTTTATCATTTTGTTACTCAACCCACGCTGAAGAACATTTTGTAACTGGAAACCTCAGATGATATGATAAAACATATAACGCTTTATAGGAGAGGTTGAGTAGCTGAATGAGGAGACCGATAGAGTAGTCTATATGTAAGAACATGCTCAATGTGAATAAAATATAAAATAACCTTTTTATCTTTGGTAAAGAATATATTTGGGGCTATGGTGTATTTTACGTTAGAGAAACAGCATTGACATAAAGTACTGCAATAATGAAACTGTACATGTAGGATTCGTGTCTCTTGGATTCTGTGTTTTACTGCACGTCTTTCTGTGATTATGATCTATTTTTGCTGGCAGTATATCTATCATTGGACATACTTCTACAGCTAAACATCGATATGCACGGCTACCACGATTCGTATTGCTTTAAGCCTCATTTTACACAGTCAATAATTTCTTGCTTGGCTCAAGTCGGAGCGGTGTTAAAATTTCATCCATTCAAATTACTTGGTAGTCAGGAGTGTAATATTATAGTAAAACATGCTGCTGGCGAATAAAACTGTGATGGCCAATAAAGAAGTGGGCCATGAAAATCTACTGCGGTCGCCAACTTGTGTATCAAATCATTGTAAATGACATGGGCCAACTTAAAGAGGCGTTCGTACAGGGGATGGTATACAGTCTTCATTTTTCAAGAATATGCACAGCTTCATCCTCGAAATCCAGAGCATAATGACTCCGCCAACGTCAGTCCTATGCCCTGGATGTATTCCTCTTCACCATGGTCGTGTATCTGTGTATCGAAAGTCCAAATCTGCTAGTTATAAACAACCAATGAAATGTCGCATTCACTGCACCAGAAGTAACTCTTGATAAATTTAAACACATATACGTACGTCTTTACTTCGCCGAGTGTTAGAAGAGACGCACCACATGATTGGACGCAAGCTTTCACTATGGCAGCTTCACTGATTGGTCAAAACGCCCGCTTTGTGAATAGGAGTGATTCCAGGATAAATTACGGACGGTGGCGGAGGCATTATGCCCTGGATTTTCAGGATGACACAGGGTTAAAGCACGAGAACTTCTCTCAGGCGGAATAACCTGATCACTACTGTCTCTCTCATGGTTATTTGTCTCAAGCTGATGACAGCACCATCATTGTTTGTTGGAAGCAGCACGAGTTTATCGTGTTTTTCTTTTGTCAACGTTGTATGTTACACATCGGTAGGTCGGCTACAAAATGATTGTCTAATTACTAGACATAAATAGTCGCTGATGGAAGCTTCCTTGGGCTGCCACAGAAAACTGAAGTTCATCTTAGGCTATGATACTCCTCACAGTCCTTAGCCTCTTCAAGTGTTTTTAAACGCATGACTTAAACACTTCTTGCTATCTGTCAAGGCCAGAGCTATGAGCGCTGATAACTAGCCTTGCTTCAAGGCTTCAAGATTTTGAAAGACAACTAAGTAAATTCACACATGGGCTGGCTATACAAGGGATAACCCTTCCAACTTATGAAGTTTTATCAATAACATGATGCCAATCATTGCACATTCATTGACATTTGATCAGCAATAACATAAGGACGTAAGGGAAATGACTGAAATCCGCTTTTATTGTTTGCAATCATGCAGTATTTATTTGCACCAGGATGAACTAAGGTCACACCATTTCCCCTTGGGGTCAGATGATTCTCTTTAATGACTTTCTGTATTTTTTTCACTACTTCAATTATTCTTTACAAAAGCGAATAGATTGAAAACATCGCCCACACTCGACCTAGTCAGAAGCCATGATGCAATTATTGGCTCATTAAGAAACGCTTTGGGTTTTTTTATTGTTTAAAGGACGAGAAAACTGTCAACTTTTTTAAACGTTTGGGTTTATAATTCTTATTGATTCCAAGTAGAACCAGATATAAATTGAATTCTAGGCTAGCAGCTTCTAACATTTATTTGTCATTCTTTTTTTAAAAAAAAACGGTTAAAAGACTAACGATATTACTGCAGCAGTATCTTTACGACCCGTTTAACCGTCTATTGCAATCTGAATATTTTTTCATTGAAAGAACATTCATTTGTATTTTTGGGAAATTATAATTAAGAATATTGTACAAGGTGTACATTGAAATGGAGCTCTGAGACTACTTATTCGTAAGTTGTAAATGACTCTTTACTTATACCAACGTATTCTTCTTAGTACTGTCTGTCTCTGTGTGTATGTCTGTCTGTATGTATGTACTCTGTCTGTATGTAGGTGTGTATGTATGTGTGTGTGTGTGTGTGTGTGTGTGTGTGTGTGTGTGTGTGTGTGTAGATATGGATACATATTTAGATATGGACATAGATATAGATTTTATGAAGCAACAGTGAGGAACTAAATTGGTTTCTTATGCCTGAAACAAATTGATCAAGCTTACAGAGGTTCTTTCAGTTTTTAGTCGGGAATTTAAAATCTCCGTTAAAAATTAAAACGATTGATACACTAAATACAAAATATCATATTCCATATCTGAATATTCAAAGATTTCACCAGCTGGGTGTCTAAATTTAACTGTACATAGTCAATGATGTTCATAACAAAGTATTAACAAGCTATTTTAGGAGAAAATCGACTTACTATATGCCTGGCTTGTGGTTACAGTCTGGTGTATCAAAAGAAAGTATATCGATTAATTCTTGGAAATGGTCGAAAAGGCAAAAGCACAAGATGATACAAACTTTTACTTCGAAGGAATAGATTAAACATTTTGGAAGATGTCAAAACTAATATACACAATAATCACAATTAAATGTCAAAAGAATCGTTCTCAAACAGTATTAATATGAAAATGGTTTCTGACAGAACGTTTCGGTATATTTGTTTATGATCGTCAGTTTACAATATACATACGAAGTAACTGGATCTTGCTACTGTTGCACTACAGCATCGTGAGTTTTCAACTGTAATATTACCTGTCATTTGACATTTGGGTAACTTTTCTCAATGTAGAGACGCTACATTTGTTAAGACACCAATGTGAACAGATACAAAATGGCGTGTCTGTCTGATTTCTATTAACGACAATCATAAACTGGTCGTCGGTCTTTCCAGAGAGACCAGTTTAATATGGTCGTTCCATACTACTCTAGCATCGGCGCAGAGCAATAGAATAACATACGTGCCCAATAAATGAATCAAGGATATCTTATAACGACATCAACTCGTCTTGGTCATCATCGTTAAGTTCATCATAAACAAATCTGTCATGACCGTGATGGGCGATCTGTCGAAGCTGCCTTTCATATTTGAAAATCTCTATACCTTCATGAGTAATACGATTATATGTAATATGGTTAGCCTGGTTTAGCGTGTGCGTGGGTGCGAACAGAAATGTGGTGAGCTCTGAAGAGCGAGTAGGAGGCAGATGAATATAGCAAAATGGATTTGGAGATAGAAATGCATGCCATTCGCTTTTGTAGAACTGGGTGGACGGAGTTCAACGTTATGGCGTACAGACGAAGTTTAATTTTAACAATAAAATAAACAAAGACTGAACTTGCAGAAATTCAGTTGATTAAGTAGGAACAAATTCGATTATTTTGCCAGAGCTCAATTTCAAATGTGTAATTTACAAATCGCTGATTTTGTCAGAAGTACTTCTATATTAAATCACCAAATACGTAGACCTGCACGATCGTGTGATAATAGCGTCCTTCTAAAAATACTATTAACCAGTTTACAACATTTGTTCACAGACAGTTCCAATTCGTTTCTGTTGCAGCGCGGGTCTCTTCGTCCAGTAATCAATACATGTTGATATCGACAAACCGCCTCGTCCTTAACCCGTGAGACTAGATCCTTGAGCATGTCAGATCAATGCCGCGCAGGTGGGGTTTCTTCCAGGTATAGTATTCACCTGATGCTATCAGGTGAAGATGCAAGCTAATTATCTTCCATCTCTTCAGGTCAAGTTCCAGCCAAGGATACTGCGCTGATTATACATATTTTGTGAGATCAAAACATTCAGTTGGTGTAACCTAAGATGTGGTTAATTTAACCAGCTGTGACAAACTTATGATTCACATATATATGTGTCAGTGTCATATTCTTGGCTTAATGTCAAAATATATATTTATGATATAATAACACATTTAGGATAAGGAGATCCTCGGTTGTATCCTTGTCCAGACACTCTCTTGTAGACTTGCACAAGTCTCTACAGAAATGTTTAATTGCTAATCTAGACTTGCTAAGTGTTACTGCACAAGGGGAGCTGAACGTATTATACTAGACTTCGTCAAGTCTCTTAGTCCTAATCAGTTTCAGTTTATTAAATGTAAATCACTATATATATATCGGTAGTGTGTCGTCCTCTCGATCCATGCTTAGGCTGATAGGCTAATTATGAAAAAAATGTCCAAATTGGTGCCCTAGAAACTGACAATTAAACAATTTGACACAATTTCGAATTTCTAGTAGCAAAAGGCAAAACTAGGTCACTAGCCTGATGTCGGTCGAGAGGTTCAGGAGTTATAGCCTAAAAAAGATAACCTACCTCTGATTTTATATAAGTTTCAGGAACTTTACAGGATTTTGACAAAAGTCTAGCCTGTCCAGAAAGTCGGAGTATAATCTGTCAGAGAAAGCATCAATCTTTAATGCCAACGCTGTGCATAAGACTGGTCCCCCAGACTGAAGCTGACATGGTTTATTACACTGCATTCTAATAATGGAAA
Organism: Diodora aspera; assembly: GCA_031471655.1. Lineage (NCBI taxonomy): Eukaryota > Metazoa > Mollusca > Gastropoda > Lepetellida > Fissurellidae > Diodora > Diodora aspera. The sequence goes on from JAUELE010152056.1 coordinate 12,864, forward strand.
ACATATATATATATGGCATCAGTGCTTCCAAGATATACTGCGTATGTAATTCGCCTTTGATGCAATTTTATTACACCCAGGACGTAGTTCTGGTGTTGTTGCTAATATGAATTTGTAAAACAAACAGAGTTATGTGCCCTTACCCTGTAGTGAACTGTTTGAAGAATCAGAGGGCACCATAGTGTTGGTACGTGTCGATCACGGTACGGTAACTCATGGTGTCGTTCCCTCAATCCCCTGAAAAGACCATACAGAATTCTTACGGAGCCAGATTAACATTTTGCCACGCAATACGTCTCCCTACTTTTTCCAAACCCCACCCCCATCCCTAATTGTAAAATCACACGTTTCACTAAATTCCTGAAGGCCGTTCAGCTAGTAGAAGCCTTGAGCTGCTGTCTCTATAGACTCAGAACACTACACCTTTAAATTACTAAAAATGTACATACAACCAGTTTGGTGTCAAATCGGTCCGCACCCCCTAGTGCCACACTCCGTTGTCATGTGCATCGATCTTAGCTCTAAAGACGAATTTGTCATGCTTATCCTACATGATGTTGGTTTACCAGAATGTTTGAACACTGTCACACCAGATATGCTGCTGCTCTGTGCAATGTTACATACGAAAATGGAGATATTACTTGGCTTCGATCCAAAATGTATACAAAACCCAGCCTTTAATGCCCAGTGTACAGTGGCGTTAATCAGGGTATTTATCGATTTGTCATTACCCCATATATACCTGTGAAACCAAATAACTATCTCAGACAGAAGCAGACTCGCAATCGGTATATAATTATAAGACGGTAGCCATGGTGCAATATGTACAATATGTCTTAACGTCACGGGGAGGTTGGGTGGGGGTTTAAATTGCGCTCAGTGTAAATCAGAGAGGGTTTCTGCATGGTCTAGTCCATGGGGATGGTGATGACACATTCAGCTACTGTACTGGGTGACACCACCAGAGAGGGATTCTGCAGGGTCTGGTCGATGGGGTTGGTGATGGCACCTTCAGCTACTGTACTGGGTGACACCTTCAGAGAGAGATTCTGCATGGTCTGATCCATGAGGGTGGTGATGACACATTCAGCTATTGTACTGGGTGACA
>JAUELE010152165.1:0-13969 GCA_031471655.1 Diodora aspera
GAACAGTAGGCTAAAAAAGATAACTTTAGGCTAAATGACTTGCTCATTTTTATGTTTGGCTTTTCCTTATATTTCTGTGCCCCATTTGAAAATAAATGTCCCCACTTTTTGGTAAAGGCGAGGTCATTTGGCCCCATTATTCCATTGTCTGAAATGAACACTGTGTCATGTCCTGTAGACTTGTAAAACAACTACATACTTTGAGAAAGATGCCTTTGGGCATGACAGGTATGTTTATCGGAGGGTAGCATGCATGTTTTCTGTGACAAGAATTTATTTTAATGTGTACAGTGTTTAATGTTTTACTCACTTTAACGACTGCATGACGTTTGACATTCTTTATTCATCAATACATCTTCAAAATATACCTTCTGTAAAAATATATAAAAAATATATTATTTATTGTTTTGTAATTTGTCATGATTCTGTACATCTTCATAGTTTTTTTCATTGATTGTTTGTCAGTCATGTTCGATCTATTACGTGTCTGAAAATAGTATAAGATTGTAGAATTTGCAGGTACCATATGCAAGCCTGTTAGGTTTTCTCAAGCACAACCAGTGTATGATTTTTGTGCACTAAGTGTTCAATTTGGAACCTTTGATTACACTTTAAGGGGGAAAAAAGCAACAAAACATAATGGTGTTGTGAATATTTACAGATATTTTGTTTTTAAGATGCATGTGTTTAGGTTATGTCGGTAACTTTGATGGATTATGTCTCTCGTTAATGATAGAGATACAATTTCTTGTATATGTACTTCCCCCTGAACAAGTCAAGGATTTTCTGTACACAGTTCTTGCCGACCTAAATGTATGTGTAATTTGTAAACCTTTATAAACAGATTTTAACCTACAACTTCTTATAATTAGATGCTCACAATATTAGATATAATTACAATTTACATAGTTAATTAACTAGCCATTTAAACATTTCACATTCTGCTTTAAATGTTGTCTGAACCTGTGGACATTTCATGCCGAGAGAATGGTGATTCTGTTAGAGCGGGTATGGATTTACAGATACACCCAACATGTTAAACTTCTAAAACCTACTCACAAATCCTGCCTGAAGTGTTTTCCGTGGATCATGTATATTTGCCTAATGGTTGAAAGTGCGGAGGAGTTCCGATCACTTTCTTGCTCATGTAGAAATCTGTATGTATGTATCATATGCTGAATGGTGTTGGTCATGTCTCTGTTGTAAAATTTCTAGAGATTATAGACTGAACTTGTATGGCAGTAGCTAACAAAGCTCAGTTAAAAGAACAAGACTGATGATAATATAATAATTGATATTAAAGGTTCAGACCATGTTTGCAAAAATACAAACACATGAATAATTCTTTGATTAATATGGATTAAAGTGGATGTTACAAAAATGGATTGGTCTTAGTTTGGTGTGGACTGTTTACTTTTTTCTCACTACATATCTTTTTTCGCTGACTAGAATTGAAGATTTATGGTCTTTTACTGTACAGAAACTTTTAGGTTGCACCATGTTCAAAATTGGGATCTGTCTCGGGTGTTTAGTTTTCGTTTTTGGACAATGTACTTAATGATAAAGTACTGTTATTTCTATTTTTCATGTCGGTCAAGGTGCAAACGAGGAATTTCAATACAGTATTTGTAGCAGCTAAAGCAAATTCAGATACAAACAAGATGGAAAATGTAAATATGTGCTGTTGCAGCGAGTCCTTGTACATTCCAGCAGTGTAAACTTTGAATGTGGATCAATCTGGAACAGGGAAGTGTTTCCAGCCTTCAACATTTTATCAGTGCTATTTTCACAAGACCCTGGTCTTGATGTGCTGCATTCTCTTTGTTGTTGGGTGCATGTACACTGTCATGTATAATATTCAGTTTGTGCAAAAGTGAAATGTTATGTCAATAAATAATATAAATGTATGGATTTCTGTTGTTGTGCTCACATGTACGTATGTATCATCATGTGGTTTCATATCCTTGCCTTCAAATTCCAAGCTGCTTACAAGTAATTTGCTGTTGCACAGGAGTATTCCAAAGAACAAGGCCTTGTTTCACAAAGCGATCGTAGTGCCAAGTTGATCTTAAACTCTTAAAATCAACTTTTAAACCCATGTTTTAACCATCATTTCAGGTGAAAAAAAACAACTTCAAGGTGTGTAATGTTTTAAATCACTCCTAGCTTGCGTTATTAAATATAGCCAAATGTTTGTCATGTTGGTTTTAAAATTGCCCGAGTTGCTAAGATTGATCTAAACTAAGATCGCCTTGTGAAACAGGGCCCTGGTGTTTAAGCCAACACATCCTTGTTTGAACACTTAACTGGCAGCAGCATGTTGGATCAAGTTGGAAGTTGGTGAATTCGATGTAGCAAACTATACATAGAGAAAAAAAGTGAACACCCCCAGTGTTTTTTGTTGTCGAGGCGGACACACATACGAATTGAGAGAGTATGGCGAGGTAGACTTATGCAAATGAGACAAGTTGTCAAATAGACATTGGTAATATAAGAAGACCAGAATTAACAAATTCACAGAGACATTTATTGCTATAGACCCTGACATGAAAAGGGGTAATTGTCATGAAAATGAAAACGGCATGAAACTATTGAGCTGGCAAGTCATGACATGAGATGATGCCATTTGTCAAAGAGTTAACATAGGGTTTCCACAGCAATGTACAGTCAGTAACGGGTACATCCTTCATTTGCCCGGTTGACGGCCCCTAACAAGACGTTGGTTAATCTGTGCCATTCCTCGTGTAATGCTGCCTCAAGTTCTGTACAGGAGGGTCTCGCACCTGCATACAACAACCCACAATGTCCCAAATGTGGCCAATAGGGTCGAGATCAGGACTCGTAGCTGGCCAGTCACATCTCTCCACAGCATTGTGGTGGATAAAGTTGTTCACTGCAATGGAACGGTGGGGTCTGGAGGCAAGAGTGTGATTGTCAAAATTAGGAACGACAATAGGATGCAGCACCTCCCGGATGTACTGTTCACCTGTCAGATTGCCATGTATCGTCAACAGGTCCAACTTGCAATCGTGCGAGAAGAATCCCCAAACCATGACTGAGCCTCCCCCGAAAGGAACATTGGGAAGGATGTTCTTGGGAGTATGGGCTGTATTTCTACGCCATCAACCATCTTTGGCATGCAGCATGAACCGACTTTCATCGGACCAGTGGATCCTTCTCCAAGACCTGAGATTCCAGTTCCTTCTCGCTTGACAATACATCAAGCGCAGTCTTTTATGGGTATTTGTCAACAGTAGACACCTGATGAACCACCGTGAAGCCGGTCCAGCAGCTTTTAACCGATTCTTTAGTCTTTGAACTCAAGCGGCAATTTGACATCCATTGTACACACTAATGACAGCACCAGAAGTGGGTACTTTCAGAGCTACAGCCAAAAGTTTAGAGGGCAGTACTTGATAAAATATAGTTTGTCCACAGAAAATGACATCACAGATATATTCGTGAAAGATTTTCGTTATAAAAAGAGAAATTAGAACACTTTTGTGGTATTTGATATTTCAGATGCAACTTTGATTATGCCATTAAAATTTCTCGACCAATTAAGTGAACGTCAATTGAACCAAGGTTGATAGGTTCATTAGGAGTTAAGGATACTGACAGTAGTAATTACATGAACATTGTAGACACTGACGAATGTCGGTGTCTAATTTCAATCACTGGGTCCAAATGTAAGTTGAGCCAGTGCAGAAGTCGTAATACTGACAGGTCAGAACGCTTTGCTCAGATGACTTCATCTAATCGAGAGGTTGGGAAGTTGCATGCATGTGGAATTCTTGAGATTGCGACAACACTCTGCGGCACTGGTTAATTCACCACATGTATTGTACGCAGGACAATGAATGAATGTATGACGATTAAAATGTTTGTGAAACAGTTGGTTTAATAGTTTACAATTCAAAAGCATATTTTGTAACAATAAATATTTCATTAAATAAAGTCCTATATACTCATGCCATCCCTCTGTTGGTACTTGCAACACTGGATGTGTGTGTCATGCATATTCAGTGAGATCATGGTGCAAGGGTTTGCTTCAGCTTGCATTTGGATACCAGTAGTTTGACTTCAACCGAACAGACAACCAGAAACAAATGGAGTCAGCTGCTCATTTTTTATTGTTGCAAGAGTCTGGTGGCAGCTGTACAGAGCTGAACAAATTCTGGTTCTACATGTAGTCAGCAAAAACAATTTGGTCATCCTGTACATGCATCATATTTAAACAATACAAAATAATTTTGCCCACGTCATACAGGTAATAAGTAATAGTAGCACAAAGCGTGTGAGCAATGTATGCTCTCTCCACACCAGTCGGTCGGTCAGGAGCACACTTTGTTCATTGTAATAGTGCGGAGTGGTATTGAGTACCACGGGTGCACCACAAATAGCGGGACTTAGTCTGCATGAAAAATATTAACATCCTGCAGTCATGCTATCATACATATCCACTACTCTCCACTCATACAATGTACATTTTTTTCTTTTTAATATTTTCTCTTTATAATGTACACAGGACAACTAAAATAAGACCTGTACCACTGCAGGTACCACAATGATTAACATCAGCATACAACTGCATTAAAATATTGCAAAGCACATTTCTGAATATTGTCCTACAATGTTGGATACATTATTTGAAAATTAAAACTTGAATAGTTGATATGGCAAACAGCAAGAGATGACGGATCTAAATTCACTGCTGTACACAGGTTTCAACGGACTCTGAACTGGTGCTGTGCACGTTGCTCAGCCGTCCAAGAACATTTGTGAAATGTACTGTTGAAATAGAAGCAGCAAACCGAAGACTCTCTTATGTTTAACCTCTTCAGTAATCTTCCAAATTGGGAGGCCAAAGGATAACTTCAGTGTCTGAACTTCAACTACCAAACTCCATCCAGTTATCAACTGCCTTTCATTTTTGAACTACGTTTGCATGTGCCTTTACTTTTTCACTCTTTTCATTAATAAATTTGGACAGCGCACAGGACCGAAATTCCTCTTTTTACCGACTGATCAAACCTGTGGCAAATTTTTAGCAAACTGGTCTCAAAATCTATGCATACAACAGACACCACAGTTTGAGATGTCAACATCACAACCAGAAGTTGCAACCTGGTCTCGAAATCTATGCATACAACAGTCACCACAGTTTGAGATGTCAACATCACAACCAGAAGTTGCTATTTGCAAGTGTGAGGATTTGTTTTGAACCCAATTTCCAAACAAGATTTGATCAGGCTGACAAAGCAACCTGTATTTCCCATTATGAAGCAGGTAAAACATGCAATAAAACTGTTCTGTCCAAATCTCAAAAGAGCTAAATCGCAATAATTAAGTTCATTTTGACTTCTGCAAGGCTACAGCTAAAATCTCCCTTTGAGAATTTTAACCATGAAAATTGACAAAGACACCTTAATGAACTCCCAACAGATTAATTCAGCCAGTGCACATCTCCCAAGCTGCATCAGTTGTGCTAAAAACAGGATAAAGTTCAGTCACTAAAATGATTTATTAAATTCTGTGGTTTAAACAAATGAATATCTCTCAAGATAAACTCCATGTATTGACACGTTCCTCTTTGATTTCATTTAGGCCTTTGGCCCAAACGGTAGTCTGCCAAACATTCTTCAAACGAAGAACTTACCTTGCAACTGTTACTTAAGTGCAAATGACAAAAAAATGCAATGTGGAAAATAATGAACAGAAATATATATATCACAATAAAATAGCTTACAATGTTATCACTATTTATATACATGATTCCAGGTTAAAAACAAAACCTTTGATTTTCCCAGACCCGGGCTCTGAAATAACACAAACATACATTTACTTAATAAAGACTGAAGAAAATAAAGCTGGATGACAAACAGCCGCCAAGCTTAAAGAATACTTCAAACAAACCAAGTCCAGCAGAGATGATCTGAAAATTCGAGCCACGTGAAATTTAAAAGCCAAAGCTAATAGCACCTAAGCTTCTCAAGAAAGACTTACCAGATAGGCGAACAACTACGCAATAATTAAACGCGAGACAACATCGAGCAACTAACAAAAGAATAAAACAGCAGTCAAATGAAGTTGACGAACATTCAACAGTTTGTCAAAGACAGCATATGCATCTACATGAAATTATCACATGACTTGTTAGGGTTTGATTCACTTGACCCCTGGTGAGAATCCGTGACATGTTCATCTGATATGTCAGAAGGGGTCTTCATGCATCAGTGTGAAAGATATGGAAACCATTCTCAACCAACACTATCCTAAAACATTTTGATGAACATTCCAAACTGTCAAGAAAATTTACAACCTGAACTGTACTTAAAACTAAAACAATGTTGGATGACGACGAAGACAGATCTAACACACACTGATAAAGATAAGCAACCAATCCTTGTTACAGACTCCATGTAAATGATTACTCAGTATTTTGATAAAATAACACAAGTGCAATAGTTATGATTGTACAGAATGTCAAATCACGTTTAGTCTTGATACCACATGTGTGCAAATGTGTGTGTGTACATGTCTGTTTGTATTTACAAATGGGAGTAATGGCACATTCAATCATCGATGATCAGCTCCAGTGGATAACACTCTCAACCGACAACCCACTGCAGATAACAAAATCTTGCCAAAATCACTTTAAGTACTGCCCAACATTAATATAGATAGAATGAAGACAAAACAATGAAAGCGTTATCTTGGCGATAAATGCCAAGAATTGCAATGATTCATATTGTTGTGTGTAGTATATATGTATATACATACATGCATTTGTTTAAAAGAACTATGTACACACTGATCGTTAGTGCGTTTAGTGCACAAGTAGTCATGACATTTGAAAATAATTGGTAAAGCCTTTGGTCACACAAGGTCAGGGTGTGCCCGCCATGTGGGAAGTGGCTTTCAGTTCACAATGGGGATACATTGCTAACATACTTGATCAGTCATGCCCTCCACCATTCTCTCCATCACTGGTATGAACATGCATATTTTTTGCATTCAATTGGAAGGAGATTAAAAATCTTGATACCAATCATAACAGAATTAATAAATTATCGAGTTCTATTATATTGTAAATGCAAAGCCTTGAAAGCAAAACCTCTTGAGCACAATAAGCAATTAAAATGAAGCTTTAGTATGGTACAGACATAATTCAAAATCATTTTAAATAAAGTTTGCACTATATATTAAGATTTAAGCCCTGGTGATCAAGATTATGAAAGCTCAAAATCAGAAGAAAAATGTTACTGAAACAGGTATGCAGGGCAACTTGACCACAGATAAATGTAATCAATTTTCCATATTTTTTCAGCTTGGAGTAATAGTAAGAGATGAAAATGAACAAGAGAAGAGATAATGAGAATTGTGCAAAATACAAGGAATTGAGTGGAATGAATTAAAATTTAAGTTTGTGTTCACTTGCGATTTGATTCTGGTCATGTTGAACACATTTCAGAAAGATGAAGTTATTCAAGCTTTGCACTGAGATTTCTTTTATCAAATCTTTGGGTCTCATTAGTAAAATAGATGTGAGAAGAATTTTAACTTGAAAGACAGTCATCTGAATAACAATTTGAAACTAACAAATAAAAGAATCATGTCATACTTAAACCGGCAACCATCCAAGCTGAAACCAAGGCATACATCTCAGTACTATTGTCCTTCACTAAGCATATATTCCTTGAAAACATACACACAGCATCTCAACACTTCAGCACATTGCATCAGGAACATGAGGTGCTACAAAAATGTTTGATTGACATAACCTCTTCCCATCGCTACATGGTACACAGGACTGTGTTTCTGTGGTGTAGGGCTGCCCGTGTCGTGAGATGCACTTCTCGATTCCTCTTCCCTTGCATTCAGCGGTACAGCATCCCTTGTGTGGCCAAAGGCAAGATGTCATTTCTGGCGTTTTGATTTGCCTCGTTTTCGTCTCCGGTGGAAACAGGTGCAGCAACTGCAGTGTGAGAAAGCGTGTGTACAAGTCAGACTGCCTCAGTTTATTGCTAAGCAGTCGCTATAACCAAGCAGCACTTTCCAAGTGAACCTTGCTGGAGTTATGATCCACATCCATAAATGTTCAGCAATTTTTGTTTGTTTTTTAAATGGACAGAAACTGCAGTGAGACAGAGGCATAAAATACTCCCAACTCAGGCATTAAGAAAAGTAAATGACAGACAAAACAGAAGAGGAATAAGATTTTTGGGCAGGAGGGCAGGCTCGATACTGTAACAGTTTCTAACAGTCTACAATCAGTACTGCAGATATGGGAATAGGATTGTTCCCACCGAGATCTTGTTATGACTGTCGACCCTTCTTTTTCTTGCGCCTTCGGAAGAAACAGCACCTGCAAGCAGAGAACACTGGAGTCCAAGCCAACTGTGCAAATTTATCAAACTGCCGAAGCATGCTTTCTATGTCACTGTACACTCACACATTATGAAGATGACTAACAAAGCTAGGAAAATAAAATTTACTCATCACGGCATCTTTACTCATAGATCACTGGTATTCAGTAAAATGGACTGTCATAAAACATGGTTTGCAATTCAATACTAAAATAATTTTCATTACATTAACGCCTGAAAACAATATCAGCATTTTAAGTGAGGATTGTGCAGTGTCAAGGAAATCGTTCAAAAACAAGCACGTGAAAAAACTGACAGGTGATGAATGTCAAGCACACTGTTGGCTTGGCTCAGTGTTTTCCAGGCTTGTTTCAGGAGTCTAAACTAAACCATTACCAGGAAGAAAAAATCCCCTCTCAAACCAAGGGCAAAAAGACTTGAATGATCACTGGCTACGTTTTTACACGAGAGATAACTGGGTGCATGAACAGGCAAAGGGTAATGGAAAAGGGAGCAAGAATGAAGACAAGAAATTTGCACAGTAATGGTACACATAAAATATTTTAAAGTTGTTGCAATTTTACGAACCATGAATAATTGAGTAATTTTGTTTTTTCAAGACTATAATTTAGGGGTTGTCTTTGTGTAACCCGTTTCCAAAATTTCAAATGTTGAAAATATGTTTAAAACATGGCATATTGCACAACATCTGATCCTGTGTTATTACTTTCAGATAGGTCTTCTTTGTACGATAGCTTTTGTTTTGTTAAAAATTTAACTGGGCAACATTTGACACATTTTTGAGGTAGCTTTCTATTAAGACACTTTAAAGTTGGATCATCCTCGAAATCCTGGGTATGACGACTCCGCCAGCGTCATATTATACTCTGGATGTACTCCTATTCACAAGGCGTCTTGTGTATGTTTTAAGTCCAAATCTGCTAAATATAGACTACCAATGAAATGTCGCATTCACTGCATGAGTAACTCTTGAAAAAGTGTATACACATAACGTCTTTACTTCACCTAGTGCTAGAAGAGAAGCGCCACATGATTGAACGCAAGTATTCGCTGTGGCAGCTTCACTGATTGGTCAAACCACCAGCTTCGAGATGATCGTCGTGAAAAAGGAGTGATTCTAGGGCATGTGACGGACCGTTGGCGGAGTCATAATATATGCCCTTGATTTCGTTGATGGGAGACCTGGTTGTCACAATATTTTGTGCAGGCCAGATTTGGTGCCTCCTGTATGCTGCCATATCTGAATGTTAAATCAAATATCATTCAATCACTCACTCATTTGGTTCCTCAGTCAACTGCGTGTACTCTTACTATTTTGTTTTATTGTACAAAAAAATAATAAAAAAATAACAAACAACAACAACGGATTCATTCTGTGCTGAAACAACTTAATTACTTGTCCCATACATCTGTATTGTTTCGTTATGATCGAGTTTTAGTTTTTAACTACAATTCTTAATTGTTTCACTCATTTTAGGCAGTAAGAAGAAATCTTTCTGACATGAACTGATCTCAGTGTTATTTATTTTCAGTAATATACTCAAACTTCTAGAGAAAGTACCAGAGGCACAACAGTATAACCCTATAACTTTGACCCAAGAGGTATATCTGAGTCAGTTTGCAGGCAACTTGAGTGCGATAGCTAATGCAACGGGAGAAGAATTCAGACACTGTAGTCTACAAGATGACTTGGACAAGGTAAGACATCACCATTGATCAGGTCAATTGTTGGATGGGCATTTAGGAGTCACATACCCACCTTACAGGGAACTAACTTTTGACATAGCCTGTATTTATGTTTTATGGTTGATTATTTCTGTAGGCTGAGTTTTTGCATTTAAGAAGTTTAAGATTTACTTCTTGATTGTAAGATGCAGATTGATGGTTGTAGATCGTCATGCAATATGTCGTTATCGTGTATTGAGCACATTTGAAACATTGACGTTGATAACTACCGATCTTTTAGCCAAGTAGTTGCGTCACGAGGGTTGGTTTCACTCAGTGCCCTGACTCATGGCGTCACCCAGTCCCACCCCTGGACACGGTCTTACGGACCCGGGTCAATATTTGAATATTTGAAATGGAAAATAGATCCAACCAAGTTTCACTTGAAAATACACCTGTAAATCATTTTAAATTACCAAAATTTAGAGTCATTTGGGTGTCGCCCCATCTGATGGCGTCACCTGATGCAGTACCCACCCAAACTTAGTGATGCTAGGGCGACCGAGATTGCAAATAGTGCTTGTTATTCACACAGGGGGCTGAAGGCACAGGCTTGGCGTTCATCATCTTCACACAAGCCATCAATGAGTTTGGACCATCCGCGCCTTTCTGGTCAATCGTGTTCTTCTTGATGTTGTTGTCCTTGGGGTTGGGCAGCGAGTTCGGGACTATCGAAGGGGTTGCCACGTCACTCCATGACATGCAACTCTTCCCCTGGATGAAGAAAAAATGGCTTCTGTCAGGTAGAGTATTTATGTATACATTTATGTTATTTGTGACCAAGTATTTTTCTTCATCATCTTCTTCTTCTAATGCTCAACGACTGAGCTACACGTCCATTCCACCAAACAGTTGTTTTCTTCTTCACATCTTACAATGCTTCATTATATATTCTAGATTCTTTTTGAAACTACAGAATTGGCCACGCCCGGAGCTGACCACATTTAAATGTAGTTATCCAGTATTCTGATTTTCATTTGGCCTTTTAGCTGTGAGCTGGTGGATTTCTGGCCCGAGTTTCTGGCCCGAGATAGTGACTATAATATATTTTATTGATAGGGTATAGTCACTCTATGGCAAGAGAAAACCGGTATACAAAAACTGTCATTTGCCGACCCTGGCTGGTGTCGCAATGGGGTACCTGCCAGAAAGATTCAATTACTGAAAAAATGTGTTGTCTGCATACTTACATGGTATTCGAGTCTTCGTGAATGATTTTGTTGTTCTGTCGATGTCTTATGTGTCGTTATTGTGCACACATTTCCTATATCGGGACTTAACTTTGAAACTTGCGACATCCATCTGGCTTCGTGCAAGTCCAGATATAGAAAATATGTGCACAATAACGATACAAGAAGACATGGACACTACTTCACGAAACACGAATACCACGTAAGTATACAGACAACACACGTTATTCAGTAACTGAACCTTTCTGACAGGTACCCCATTGCGACACCAGCCAAGGGTAGGCAAATGGGAGTTTGTGTATACCAGTCGACTGTTCCTCTGGCCCCAGATTGACTATACCCTATCACGAAAATATATTATAATCACTATCTAGGCCCAGAAACTCGGGCTATGTGACCTCATACATCATACTGTAAGCTCACCAGGGCCCGTATGCATGAGTCGGTAGTAGAGAACGTCGGAAGTACCCGCCCACGCATCCCGTAGAGCTCAACCATACATGTAAACTACGTCCGAAGTAGCCCGTTACTTCCGACGTAGACCCTTACTACCGGCTTATGCATACGGGCCCTTGAGCGTGCTGTGATCTCATACTGTGAGGTCTCCGTGAGTTCATACCTCACAATGTGAGCTCTCTATGAGGGAACGTCTTAGTCGGACCACTGGCAGCTGCATAAGCAGTCGGATTAGAATCAGCAGATCTTTTGATCAATCTTTGATTAACATCCACCTGATTGGTCACCAATATCATGTCAGCAGCTACATAATATCACTAACTGTATCACTCCAGTTTTAAAGATAAAATCAAAGCAAAACAAACGTTTTAATTATTTATTATTTCTCATTTGTCATCACTTGATTCTGCAATACGTCATAGATCTACTCTTTTCTCTTGCTCTCTTTCTGAAAATAAAGACATACTTTGAATTAATAGTAATTACAGTACAATGATGCAGTAAAATTAACAAACATTGGTTTGCCACCCTATTCTTACACATTTTAAGCAATTTTGAGTTTTTAATGGCTTTCAGAAATCCTTCAGCAATGCAATGCTCCTTCAAAGAAACTTCAAGGTACTGCACTAGTTACATTTCACTGTATCCCTCTTCCTATTTTATGAGCACCTGATTAGCAATCAACTGAAATTGATTAGCTATCCGCTGAAAATGATTAGCAAATGCGATGCGAACCCGAACAAAAAAGAGCCATCGGGCAGGTACTCTGACAAATTAACAAGAGATCCACTTAACATCAAACACTTTTGCTTAACAAGTTTCATACTTTGATGACTATGTTTGCCACTGGTCTCTGTTATAAGATAGTCACTGTCCCTTGTTCGCTTCAGCATAAATGAATTTTAACATGTGTTTCTAAATCCAAAGTTATGACCTTTCGAAAGGGATGCGGCCGTAATATCTAAGTATGTAAAGACATGTATGATAATTATCGCTTCATACGCAGCCAATTTGGATCGTATCCACTTGCAACTTGGATTTTAGATTATTTGCAGTAGCAAGAATAGTAATAATGTTTACAGGCGTATTTTATGTACGCACGGGCGCTTACGGGCGAATTTTAGTGAGACCAGACGTTTGGGTTTCTGGGGAACAGGATTTTGTATAGAATTTATTTATAACTTTCATGGATACATTTGGTTTGGGTTTTTCTAGTGCTAGCCTACATGAATCTAGTTGTTGTAGCTTTTGCTAAAGGAGGCGCACGGGAATTGGAATATACGTAGTAGATATTGACCTGGCTTGCCAAGGGTATGACGGATATTGGCTCGAGCCAATAACCATCATACCCGAGGGGAGCCAGGTCAATATTTTACTTACACTCCGAGGGATTGGGAAAGATTTATCGGTCGATTGGTGTTCTATGTTAATAAATGTAAATAAGCTGAAACAAAACTAATTGCTAAAATGAGCGTATTAAGTTGACATATTTCATAATCACAATTTCAACATATCCTGATACCCCTAATATGCTGTAGACCCGGCCATAACTCTCCTAGCGAGGTTATAGTGTGTTCCTGCGACGAAGACACGTGCGCGCGAACGCAGCTCTCCGACCTATAAATGAGGCTGCACGTGCAATTCATTCACACACTTCACCTCTGACCACCACAGAGAGCAAAACTTCAGTCTACACGAAGTACCAACCAAATCGCCAATATGCCAGCCGTCTCGACTGCAGATCTGACTGCAGAGCTCGTCCACAAATTGGCATATTTTGTGGACTCAGTAATATCTGTAGTCATTAGAGACGGTCAAGTCTCCTTGACCATTGTGTACAAGGGGAAGAAACCACAAAGACAGCAGCCACAGAAGATTGTCAAGAAAGAGAAGAGCAAAGAAAAGGACGCTCCCCGTGGAAGTGGAGGAAACGGAGCAGCCAACGACCCCTGTGGCTGTTCCGGAGTTTGCCCGGCTCACCCCCATCACACCAAAGTGGGCGTCCCCAAATCAACTTGCAAAGAAGCAGAAGACAGTCAAGAGGAAGCGGGAGGTTCAGGGCTCTCAGCACTCCCAAAAGGTGGTACCCTCTCCTAGGGACCCCCCGAGGGAGCCTCCCAAGAAGAAGATCCTCCGTAGGACCACGACCACTGCTGAGAGGCAGACCCAGGCCCTAGAAAAATACTCATCCGCACTTCGTCGCCCAGG
>JAUELE010152276.1:0-13968 GCA_031471655.1 Diodora aspera
TCATGGTTTGAATCCCGCCCGGGTACCTTTCTTTCAACCCGGAGATTGGAGCCTCACACCGAAGTGACGTTGGTGACACTGTGGTTATAAGGCTGAAAGATTGCCGAAAACCATGTAAAATCCAAAATCACTAACTCAGTGTCCTGCAGTGAACAATTTGGAATCTTTTATTCAGGGGTACTGGGTACTTTCTGCTTTCTCTCCTGTGTACTGGTACCAAGGGAACGGTGTTAATGTTACTGGTGTATAGTAGGGGGTAATGAATCTGTTCTTGTTGTTTCAGAGGACCCTCGGGGAGGAGGGGATGTCCCTGGAGTTCCGACACATCTCCAGCTATCTCATCTGGTACTGCTACCACCACACACAGTCGGAGGAGCTGTTCCACGAGGTGATTCTGTGTGTGGGCTACTTCACCATCCTCAACTCGGATAATCAGGTAATATCCACAATCATGAATATGGTACACGTATGAAGCTCAATGAATTCATTTAAGCCCAAAATTAAAATTTAATTTGGGTTTTAAAAAAAAATTAAATTAACTCTTGTATAGCCCTAAATCCATGTTTGAGAAGCATGCGCAACCCAAGCATCTTGCTTTCAGCCCGGAGAGACAGGAGCCCCGAGACTGATGTGATGTTGGCGAGTCCATGGTGATATGGCTGAAAAATTGCCGAAAACCACGTAAAACTTCAAATCACTCACTCACTCTTTTGAGTTAGTTTTGTTAGTGAACAATTGCAATGCATTCTGTATGAAGGAGAAATAATTATGTTGACCAGAAGAACACATACAGTACTTTGCGGGGGCATGCGTATCCTTGGACCCAATTTTCTTATTTGTTATATTTCATAATTCAGTGTTTGTGCCATTATTTGTTCATATTGCATGCAAAAATGACATCGGTGAAATGGAGTCAGTTTGGTGTTTTCATCTTTTTGGTTCCACATTCAAAAGATGAATCTCTCGGAGAGAAACAGTGTTATTTGTGAACTAAAATAAAAGGAGTCTGGCACAATATACTGACCTAGGTTTCATGAAAACTTGGTTGATTGAATTTATTAATGCAAATTGTCATTATTTTGGTTGAGGAAGAAGTTCTGCCTAAATAACATGCCCTGAAACTATTTCTTGCTGGAAGCATATGATTCTGGGTGAAAGCAAATACTATAATTTCTCGTGACATCTCTATGAATGTGCAGGATAGTGGTTAGCCTGTAGGTTCAAATCAGGTACGTCTCTTGTGTGTGGGCTCAGGATGGCGCAGTGGGTAGCACAACGGTCCAGCAATCTGCCAGCCCTGGCGGTTATGGTTCGAGTCCTGCCTGGGCACCTCTCTTTCAGCCTGGAGAGACAGGAGCCCTGACATCAACGTGGTGTTGGTGAGACCGTGGTGATGTGGCTGAAAGCTGGGCGAAAACCATGTAACACCCCAAATCACTCACTCACTCACTTTTTTGTGACAATGCTTCAACGAGGGACACTCTGTTGCTTCTATTTTGTATGTAGTACATTTTTATCATGTAGACATGAAGATGATTATTATAACTTTTTATAAAGTGGATGGTGTGTGAATGATGTATTTGTCTTTCTTGTCCAAACAAAACCTCAGAATCTTGTTTTCTAACTTTTTGTGACTGGTATTCGGGTAATGTTCCACGTGCTTACCTAAAGAATATTGTAACATGGATTCTGTCCAAAATAAATATTTTAAAAAAAATAATAAATGTTTTTAGGTACATTTCTTTCAGCCTTCAGCTTGAACCCCGACCCAAATATGATGTAGATGGCATTGTGGTGATATAGCTGAAAGATTGTTGAAAGCTATGTTAACTCCACAAATACACTCATTCTTCAACCCTGTGTGGATTCCGGGGAGTGACGTGGTGTCACTGAGATAGAATAGGGCCTCAGTAACCCAATGCTTGTCGTACAAGGCAACTAAAATGGGGATCTTTTGCTTTCTCTATCTTACTATAGATCCTGTGTTGTCCCATTTCCTGATGTGCCTCTTGCACATTACATTGCGCTATGGCTGAAATATTGTCCCCCGCAATGTAAAAATCCATTTCGCTCACTCACTCACTCACTCACTCACTTTGACCCTTAATTGAAGATTTATAGTTTATAAACTTTGTTTTGGTACTTTATATTTTCTTTCTTGCACTGATAATAATTTGCCCTTTTCATGGCTGAAAAGAAATGTTATTAGTTTGTTAATTGATGTTGACAGGGTCCACGGGCCGAGGCAATGATGAGAAGTGCCATGGAAAGAGGGAAATGGGTGTTCTTCCAGAATTGTCACTTGTCCCCCTCATGGATGCCAAGTCTAGAGAGGCTCATTGAACAGATTGATCCTGACAAGGTAACTAGCCAGAAGAAAATTGACAGCACTCAGTAAATGATTTCCATAACTTCTATAATAATAATAATAATAATTTATTTGTTCAATTACATTTCATTAAGTGTTGCTAGGTGGAGGGTATATATAGCTGAACTGTTGCTTCATTATTGCTCTGTCATTAAAGCATTGGATTACAAGTTGTCTGTATACTTGGTTTGATTCCCAGAGCATAGTGGATGAAATAATTGAGTAAGTTTGTCTGCCTTGTGAGAGTCTATGATTCAAATCCTACTGCCATTGATGTACTGTGTTGTTCATAAACAGGTCCATCGTGACTTCCGTCTGTGGTTGACCAGTATGCCAAGTGACAAGTTTCCTGTGTACATCCTACAGAACGGCTCCAAGATGACTGTTGAGCCGCCGAAAGGCATCAAGGCTAATCTACTCAAGTCCTATTCAGGATTTAACGACGATTTTCTTCACTCTTGCGGAGAAAAGGTGAAAACTGGCTTAATTTCTGTTTCCTTTAAACATAGCATCATAATAAGTCGGACATAGGAGAGCACAGTTGGTACTGTGATAGTTCGAGGGTTTCAAACCTAGCTCTTGCTATCAGTTCACTGTGGTTTGCAACATTATGCCATGACTGATCATTGCTAAAAACTGTACAGGTTAGGACCCATTTTTAATAAGAGTTGAGTTGTTAAATAAATATTTTTATGTAGAATGTATAAGATCGAACAATGTATCGATCTGCACATAACTTACATTCCCAGTTCTGTTGCAATATTGATTAAAGCTGCTGTAAAATCTTTCATCTTGGCCCATTTCACTAAACAGAATTTCTGTTTTGTACATGCTGCAGACATAGGTTTACTTTAGTTAGAACTGAAATATATCATAATCTCATGATGTTGTTTCCAGATGATCCTTAGACATGGGGAATTAAAAAAGGTATCCTCAATGGGTCTTTACTCAACAGAGGATAATTTTAGTTAAAACTTCTCTCTTTAAAAGCAGATCTATCATCTATCCCTTTGCTTTTAACATCTCATTCAAGCTTCGTCTTTGTCAAAAACAGCCTCCTGTGTCTCTTCAACTGTCAGTCCTAGCTTTCAATCTCATGATTTATAGTCGATATGGTAGTAGGCTTCTAGATATATTTTGTGTTTAAAAGCATTTTAAAACAAGGAACTGAATTCTTACAAAATTCATATCAGTTTAACGAACATTTGTAGTTAACGTACTGAAATGTATATGACAATGAGAAATGCTAGATTTGTTTAGAGAGAGAAGAGTTATGTGTTACTGTTAATTGTTAATGTTTTCACTTGTCACAGTTTTCACAGAAATTTTCTGTGTGTTTCAAATATCCTTGTCATTTGTGCTACAAGCTTCAAATGGTGGTCACCATTTGCCTAAATATTCTGGAAGCTTTAATAATTGTACATTGTATACCACATAACACATGGTGTAAGATCCAATGACAAATTTTAGATGTCAATTGTTGATGGGATGTATTCATTTGTAATTACTGCAGGTGACTGGTATTTGACAGAAATGGGAAACATGTTATATTATTAAATCCCTTGAAGATGTTACCTGTGATTATACTTCTAAACATGAACTTTCTGTTACCTGTCGTTTTCTTTCCTACTAGTACTCTCACCAGTATTGCATGATATTTACGACATTCTGTCACTTTCAGACTTTACCATCTGGTCTATCAGCTGTCCTCATAGATGGAAATTGACAAGTGTAGATGGAATATATACATAGAATTTAGTATTATGCATGTTGAAATGAGAATCTGTTCCCTTTGATTTTCGAGGTGGTCACTAAATTGCATGATGCTTGTATTAAGTTGCTCAGCTACAATTTTTGTTCATGTTGCTAAACGGCAAAATTGTTTAAAATATTAT
The DNA here is from genome assembly GCA_031471655.1 of Diodora aspera. NCBI lineage: Eukaryota > Metazoa > Mollusca > Gastropoda > Lepetellida > Fissurellidae > Diodora > Diodora aspera. The sequence continues at coordinate 4,264 of JAUELE010152276.1, forward strand.
TTAAACAAGTTGACATTTTTAATTTATCACCGATATGCATGTTACAAGGAACTAAAACTGATATCACTCAAACACATCTGTCTAGAGAATGGAATAAAAATATTCAGGAACAGATTCCCAAGGGGGAGTAACTCTGGAGCTTTTTGACGAGCACCTCAGGGGCTGCACGCCACTGGTGGCATTTATAGTTGCTACAGCCTTCATCATATATATCTATATAGCAGTCAACTTTGCTTCATGCACACTGCATTCATAGCCTTGAGACAATTATATTTGCATGTTAAACTGTTCTCATATAGTTTCATCATATTCTTCTGATTTTGAATGTCTATAGATGAACTTCTAAGTTTCTATATTGCATGCATTTAAGTTGTAAGTTATTTCAGTTAAGTTTAGTTCAGTTGATTTGACTTTGACTGATTTCTGTTATGATGTAGTGTCATGGTTATTGTTTTATTCCAGTGGTTCATGGTGCGTGTTTGAATCCCATTTTGGGCAGGTTCAGATGTCATTAAATAGTAGTCACAAACACTTGGTGATATAGCAATACGATTGTTGTCATATTTAATAAGCTGTGAAAAATGTAACAATTTGGAGAAAAACTTGTGTCACAACAAAAGTTTCATTTATTACAAGTGTTAGATTATACACAAACACAAGTACAGTAAAACTTCCAAAATTTTGAACTTCTAGAAATTAAAAAAATGTTGGTTGTTACCTTCAGCAGTTTCACTTACTTTTTTGTGCCAATTTCAAACATTTGGAATTCTAACTTTATCCAAGATCACTAAATCAAAAAAGTCAAACACATCAAAAAGTAATTATTTTGGGGGGGTTCAAAATTTTAGAAGTTTAACCGTACAGAAATTCTTGGTACTTGGTTTGAATTCCAGGAATGTGTTATTTGGGACCCGAAACAAAAATTTGAATGGTGTAATGCATGTAGATCTTAAGTACAAGTTCGATCTTAGTTTTAATAAATCTTTAATGAATAGTTCGTAATTATTATTTGGTGTTGCCAGACGAACGTGTTCAAGTTTCTGCTGCTGTCGCTGTCCCTGTTCCACGGTGTGCTGCTAGAGAGGAGAAAGTTTGGTCCGCTTGGCTTCAACATCCCCTACGAGTTCACTGATGGAGATCTCCGAATCTGTGTCAGTCAGCTGAAGATGTTTCTTGTGGAGTATGAAGAAATACCATACAAGGTCTGTACATTAAAATATACTAGTGGAAAAAAAAGAAGGATCACATGTCATGCTAATGGTAAGGTTGAATCTGAGCATGCACACACGATGCCAGCAGGTTGTCAGGGCCAGTGATGGTCATACTTTCTAGTAAGTTTCTACTGATATGTCAGTGGTTCGGTCTAATTTATGTGTATTATATATATATCCAGTATATCCTGCAGTATATTTCATTTTGTTTTTTGATTTACTTAGTTTCCTTTAGTTTTGTTTAATGCTGCTCATTTTATGTTCTTTTGATAATGTAAACACAAATAGAAATATGAAATCAAACTTTGTATACAAATCAAAATATGTTTTTAATTTTATTTGAATTTTTTTCTTCTTGTAAATCCCCCTTTTTAGTTAAGGCTAAAAATCAGCATATTTAAAAATTCCTTTGGGCCCTCTGTAGGGCCATATCGGGGTCTACGGAAAGGAAAGGGTAGAAAAGATTATAAGACTATTTACAAAATCCCCTTTTTAGCACCAAATATAATTATGTTTTCCTTGGCTGCACAGCATTCTTGTTGGTTGATTACTCTGACAACTCAATCTGTACATTGAAATATTCTGACTTCTTTCTAAGTGTCCTGACTATGTCTTGTAACAGAGATGACAATCAGTTCTTATTCATGCAAAAAGTAATGTGTTCGTACTTCTTACCACAGACACATTCCCTTAGGCGTGTGTCCTAATTAATTCAATCTGATACTTTAGATTTAACCCAGTTTCTTCTCAGCCGATTTTCATTGAACATTAACACCAGATAAAATGATACTTTGAGATGAATTTGATCTTATTTTTTAATTTTCTGTTGCCATTCATATCATCATCATCATTGTGAGAAAAGGGGCACTGAATGTGAGCATCGCGGGTGTAAATTGCTTGTTGATGTTCAATTATAAAAATATCATGGTTTGTCAAAATTAGGGGGCATCCCCCCTTGAATTTGCACCTGATAATCATCATAATTATCAACATCATTATTTTGTAATTTTAATAAAAACCCAAAGTAAGTAAATGTGCTATCAGTATAATGTGAACATTGATGTTATAGACTTAAAAACTAGCATGCCTGTAGATGAGTGTCTCAGAAATACAGTACTATAGATTTTCCTCGGTCTTCGCTGTATATAAACAGTTGTTGGCCTCAAGAGAGTTCTGCTGATTGATTTTGGGTAACATTTGGAGGCCAGGTGGTGCATGATTGATTGAAATAAACAAATATTTTCTTGATATATACCCGAGTATAACATAATCCATATATGGTCTGGATATAGATTACTTTCCTGAGAGCTAAGCTGAATGTAAAGATTAAGGATCACTGAATAAAAAGTGTAATTAAAGAACCTGATCTGTCCATCTACAGCCAAATGTTAATTTGAGATCATGCTTTGCCCCAGGGTTTGTTTAACCTGTATGTAAGTGGGTTGACAGTCTTTTGAAGGATGTCATATAGTACATGATTTTGGTTGGGTTTCATAAGCTTCTCATTTGGAAATTCATGTTGGTGGGTTTTTAGCTCTCTTTGCCATAGCTATCCTTTTTTTTAATATATCAGTCTTCTGTTTGTCTTTCTTTCTTTTTTTCTATTTTTCTTTTTCTTTCACTTCTCTCAGTCACTGTGTCGGTCCGTCTGTCTCTCTCTCTCTGTCTGTGTCTGTCTCTCTCTCTCAGATTTCATGATAAGTGTAATGTAGTTATAGACTTCATTAGTGAGTTAGTGATGAAGACATGTTTCATGTTCACAGTAATCTTTCTGATAAGTATGTAGAATCAAAATTACCTTATGAATATGTACCTTCATGCAGATGTATGAATTTGTATGTAATAGTCTTTGCTGGTTCAGTGATGGAATTTTCCTATTCAGAGAGCCATATGTGGGTGACAATATTGGGGATCAATAATGTCAATGATTTAGACATAAGAAGCAGATGTGACAGTGTCACATATTGTCAGAACTCAGTCAGGTCACGGTTATCATTCCAGTATTATAATTGCTAATGTATAGTAAGATCACAGGAACCAAGCTTACAAGATTCAAGTCAATACTTGTGTAATACTGTTTTTAATTGGTTTCTTTATATTTTATATTTTTTTTAAATTATTTTTAATTCTGTAACCTTTAGAGGTATCCCACTGACTACCCTTGTACATACATCTACACACATTGCCCTTGACGTCTGACACAACTGAAAGTATAAAGATGTTATGTTATGTTATGTTTTCTTGATGTCATTACTATGAAATGAAAATAAGTACAAGAAGTTATAACTTTCAACAAGGATATACATGGAGGCATCAAGGATATAAAGGGAGGTCATTTTGTGGTCATGGAGGAATAAAGGGTTAAAGTGTATAATTGGGGTCTGAGATGTCATTGTTTGTTTCATTGTTTGGATAATTTCATCAAGAAATGAACTTCCTTCACGTTAACAAAACTATTCAACACTCATTTCAGAACAGACTTGATTTGCTGTAAATGAATTAAAATATATTTTGTTTGGTTTGGTTTCGAGTTCAAATACCAATTAATGCAAACTTTGTTTCTGGTACAGTCTGTCCCATTTATCTGGACTGTGACTTTATTTAAACAAATGTCAGGATAAATTTCTGGATAACTGGAAACTGCTGGAGTTACCTCCCTTCTTAAACTTATTTGACAAAAGCATAATTTGACATTTTGCTAAGAAACATATCCTACTGGCCCAAAGGCAAAGAAAAAGGTGCAGCAAAGAAAAACTAGTCTAAAATACACTATGACCCATCCTCAAATTTCGGGTCATTTTTGACTGCAAAGTTTCTCTGTCATGTTAGTTAAAAGTCAACTTATTTATTGGTCCCTTTGGGCCCAGGATGGGGGTTCTTCTCCATCGTATCAGACACAAGCTTCCACTGTGGAAGCTTCACTGATTAATTCTTTTAAGAAGAAAAAAATGAGAAAGGCATTGTTTGTCCATAATTTACAGTTGAGTTTTTGTTTTGCAGGTTCTCCGGTACACTGCTGGTCACATCAACTATGGAGGCCGTGTAACTGATGACTGGGATCGCAGGACTCTAATGAACATCTTGAACGATTTCTACGACCCAATTGTGTTGGATGAGGAGCATTTCTATTCCCCAAGCGGAATATACAGGCAGATCAGTCCATCCCAAGACCATAATGTAAATACGTGATGCACACGGCTCAAAAATGATCGGGGAATTACAGAGTTACTTCCCTTTGACATTAGAGTTATCTCCCCTTGAGTTGTGTGTGAAGTTTTCTATTTATTTTCAACCAAACTTTTGGTCTGTTATCAATTATTTATCCTCATGATTTGATTTTTGTGTGTGAAACTAAATTACTGCATCCTATGTGTATCCAAGCAGACTAAAACTTTTGGTTTAAAATGATAAGTGAACTTCAGACACAACTCTAAATGTACATTGGAGAGAATGTTAGGAAACATTTTTTCAAGGTGAAATGAAAAAGATTATTTGGAATGTCCCAGTATTTTGGAATATTCCCATTTCACCTTGTGATCAGTGTGAGTCGAACTGATGAGGTTGTCAAATGAGCATCACGATTATCTTATGGGCTATGGACTTTGTGTGTGGGTTGAGGTGAAATACCTAACAGCTTTGTGTGTGGAGTGCTGTTTTAACCCTCGCATTCATCTTATGGGCTAAAAATATATTAAAATATTATAAATCATTATTTGCTTTTGAGGCTTTATTGACGAATGAAAAACTTTTATTGATTCATTTTCATTTTTCATGTGGAGTAAGAGCCAGTTAAAACTTGAATTTGTTTTTTATCATCATCATCAGTATCATTCAGTGATGTCTTGTTTTGATAGTCATTTTAAGAATAATATTATTGAAATAATATATTTGGAACAATTTAATTAAAATGATTTAAAAGCTATCAGCTTTAACATTTTTGGAGCATTTTATAATGATCTAAATTATACATCATTTTGAAACAGTGAAACATATTGCAATATCACACTATTTGCAAATCATTTGAAATGGTACGAATTCTAAGAGATTCTCTTGTAACATGTAAATGATAACATGTATTGTGAAGTAACAAATATTTGCAGTGTGTGTGCAATGTGTGGCTTTCAAAATCAATATATACTTATAATTATATGCATAACTACTTTCATTTGCCATGTGTAATAAGTTATTGATTAAAAGGAAATTGTTGTGCATTAACGTTTATATTAACATTGTGTCTATATGAATTCTGATCTGTTGAAAATGTCAAGCACATTTGTAGGTGTTTGGTAACACAAGAAGAGTAGGTGATGTGCTCTAAGCTAATGTCAGTGTCCAGATCTCTCACTGTGTGAACAATGAATGTGATGCTCAGAAGTTCTGCTGTGCTCTTATAGAATTGATGGTTGTTTTCTGTATAAATTAACTGGTTAAGAGTCATTTTAGCACATTATATTTGATACTTATGACTTTAGAGAATTGAATAATAAGTCTACAGAAGTTTAATATTATCAATTATTTATATTATTTAATCCTTTAGGTTCATATGTTTAATATAATATGTTCTATGTATCTTAGTTTATGATGTATCATATATGATACTAAAGGAATGACAGCTCATTTTCAGGCTATTTAATTCTCTTTTGCATAAGATACAATAATAGTATTATAAACTTTCAATATCAACTCATTATTACTGGTTGGTTTAAGATTCTTTGATCAGCTAAACTTTGTACCAAGAGGAACTATAGAAATAGTGCAATGGTTAATGTGTCTGCCAGGAATCTGCCAGACTTATGGGTTCAAATCCTGCCTGGGTACCTCTCTTTCAGCCTGGAAATTGACCACTGACACTGACATGATGTAAGCGACACCGTGGTGATATGGCTGAAATATTGCAGAAACGATGTAAAATCCAAAAATCACTCCTTCATGCCATACATAAGTACAACAGTCCAGTTATTAATCAATAATTATGGTTTGAATATCACTTGAGTGCCTGTTTGTCCAGCCTAGAGATATAAGTACAGGCCATGATCTCGAGGTGACGTGTCACAATGGGATTATTTCTGGTAATGGTATATTAATGGATATGTAGGATCCGAAGTGTTGCCTGTGTGAATAGTTCTGTGATTTGCGTTAGCAGAAAGCTAGAATTGTCACTGCCTGGTTAACATCTGCTGTGTCAGTTGTGTGAAAAGCATTATAATAATGTATTCGTAGAAAGCTAGAAATATCACATCAAGTTTGAAGTCACACCGTTTCCACAGAAATCTGATGCTGCAGTTTGATGAAAAGTTTTAGGAGTTTTTGGTAGAGTACTAATAAGCAATGGTTTTCTTCATCAGGGTTATGCAGCTTACATGAGAAGTTTGCCCATCAACGACAATCCTGAAATCTTTGGACTCCATGACAACGCTAACATCACATTTGCTCAGGCTGAAACACTCAACTTACTGACCGGCCTGCTGCAACTTCAGCCCAAATCTTCTGCTAGTGGCGGCAAGTCTCAGGAAGAGGTGAGGTTCTTCTTGCAGCATTAGCCACAAATAATAATAATGATAATAGTAGTAATAATATTAATAAGTGTATTTGTAAAGCATACTTATCCATACCCTTGTGTATGCTCAAAGCACTGAGGCATTAGGGACACTTGCTCCCAGGAGCAGGTGCAATCTGTACTAACTTGTGATGCTTTGACATTGGCCAGGTGTGTATTTGAATGCCAGCCAATGTTTTGTTGTTGTTTTTTCATAATTTTTTCAAGAGCCTAAGGCACTCTGGACAAGACAATGGTAAGGGGTGGGGATAAACCATTTTTCAGCCATGGCAGCTATGTTTTTGATGTTTTACTATGAAGGCTGGAAATGGAACCGTGGTATTGAAGCGTTAGAGACACGCTGATATAGTTGAAAGATGGCTAACTCACTCATCTGTTTACATCTGAGATGAGGCTCCTAGAATTAATTAGGAGAAAATTAATAGAAAGGCAGATAGTTTCACAAATTGTTTTGTGTATCCACTGAATTAAATCAATTTGAATCAGATCTCAGTGTTGGTAGTAGTTACCAATACTAAAGCTAACAACTTTGGTTTCGCAGGCTTGTCTTACATTCATATTTGTTGTCAGTTTGAAAGGTCAGCAGTCTTTTGACCAATGATATTAACAGGGCTATTACATTTCAAACACCTGATTGGTCCCCAGATCTTCTGGAAGCCGAGTGCTGATTGACTCTGAGCAAAGGTTGTGATGACATTCACATCACTAAAATAGTCCAATAAAGTGTCAATTTAAGTGCTTTTAATTTTAATTAAGAATCTTCTTTTCTCACATTTGCTCACTCGTGACTTTTGGTCTTTACTAGGTGATGGAAGACACGGCTAAGAACATCCTCAGTCAGGTTCCGGCGCCACTTGACATCGCTAGCGTCATAGGGAAGTATCCTGTTCTGTATGAACAGAGCATGAACACGGTTCTGGTACAAGAGGTTATCAGGTGGGTTCTGTTTGCACATCAACATCAAATCAAAGGTTTTAAATCATTGGATTTCATGAATAGTTATAACTAAATAGTTCAGGAACTACACAATTAACTATTTTGTTTGGAATCAGTAATTTTATTAAACTGAATGTTTAATCCCTTTATTTATCAGCAATATCTGCAAAATGTGCAGCAATTATTTTACAGTGTAAAATGTTTGTATAAAATATTGATCTTAATGAGAGTTTAGATAGAGCAAACCAAACTAAAAATGAATAACTTCGGTTCAATGAATTCACCCTAGAGTCACACAGTGCATTGATTATTCCTTTGACATTTTGGTTAATGACAGTTGTTCCATAATATTTACATTTTTTATCATTAAATGATAATTATTTAATGCTAATCAAATAGGATGTCAATGTGATTTCAAAGATGCATGTCAAACTGAATGTTTTAGGTATACAAATGAAAGGTTTCAGCATTTAGAGGACATTTAATAATGAAATACTTGCATAAATTGGCATTTTACAAACAATAAACCCCACACATTTTCCTAGATGGTATAATCTCTATTTTATTGAACTCTTAAAAATGATGCCAGATAACCAGTCAATACACCAGACTTGAATGAAATGGCTATCTTAAATTTCCTCCAGCTTGTAGATGCTTGTTTTGTTCTGGTGTCATGAGTGCCGTATTTCCTCTACTAAGTTCCATGGTGCTTATTTTTTCAGCTTTATGCAGGTCCCCGTCTTTAATAGAGGCCCAACCGTTTTTGTTTGGGCCATCTTTCATGCCTGCATTGTCAAAGAAAAGTGTTCACATACAGAACACCTGAACCATTGCAAATGGCTAGGATGCCATGCATTAAATAGCCCAGCATTGTGTTGTGGTCTTTGAAATGATTACACAAGAGATAGATTTTTGGATACAGATGGATACAGTACAAAGCCAAACATTCAGTCTTAGCAATATATATATAAGAGGCCTTAAATGGTTTTAATATATTTTACCTATGTTAATATTGGCAAACTGGCAAGACTTAATGTACAGGTATTTTTTACCAAAAAAATTAGGGCTTTATGTTGACAAAATGTCTCAAAACAAGGTACTTAGATAGTAATACATGTTCAAAATGTGTAATATTTTATTAAATGTTTGTGTTGTAGATACAACCGCCTGCTGAACGTGATTCGCCAGTCCCTACAGGACCTGCTGAAAGCCCTTAAGGGTCTTGTGGTCATGTCCCAGGAGCTGGAAAATATGGCCAATTCTCTGTATAACAACACCGTGCCCAATATGTGGGCTAGCAAGGTACAGCATATGAAGCATTCATGATTAATATGTTCATACAAGAAAATTAAATTATCAGCAATCTTGTCTAGTATTTTTATAGTTTTTGCCGTATTTGATGGTTTATAGTAATTGTATTGACAAAGATGTGGGCTGGTTGAAAGCAATGTTGAACATACAGTCAAGGGCAGTTTGATTTGGGGGGGTGTTGGAATTTTTGTAATTTGGTCTGGGAGTTCAGTTGGAATAAATTGTTAAAACTTAGAGGATGGACATAAATTTGGACATAAACCCTTTAATTTGAAACTCATTTGAGTTTTTCATGCTCTCTGATATTTTAGTTTTGATTTACTGATAGTATTGATTAAACTGCTAAACATCCTTCTGTTTGATTGGGAAGGAGAGATGACTGCAAGCATGATGTTAAAGTGAAAAAGACCTTTATGTTTCACCTCTTCTGTTCCAGGCTTATCCGTCTTTGAAACCATTGGCGTCTTGGGTTCTTGACCTGGGTTCTAGAATGGAATTTATTCATGAATGGATCGATAATGGAATACCACCAGTAAGTCAAACACTCTTTGATTTGAGTTTATCCAAGCTCAATGTGTAACTGTATTAATCCTTGTACAGCCAGGACCCTGTGGGGCTTCCGGGGAGTGACGTGGTGTCACTTAGATAGAATAGGGCCTCAGTAACCCAATGCTTGTCTTACAAGGCGAC
>JAUELE010152387.1:0-13966 GCA_031471655.1 Diodora aspera
GCGACCATACAGTGGACCGTTTTTCATCCATCTTCTGGTTTGAAATTGAAAGTGGGAAGGCGAGTTTAGAGTTATCTCTCCCTTTCGGGTACTCGAGTCCTTGAAAACGGACTCGAGTCCTAACGTACCCGACCCATTATCGAGTACTCGAGTACCCGTCACAGCCCTAATATCGCTCGATGTGCACCTTGTACATCATGTTGCGTTATGGCTGAAATATTCCCTTGCAACGTAAAACATATTTTCAACTCAATATTATGGAGTGCACCGAACTGGTCGCCACAGTTAAGTTAGATCCACGCCGATGTTAATACTTATTATTTATTTTCGCTTGTTAATTAGGTGCACATTTGATATTCGTATTAATAATTATTATTTTCGTCTTTGTTATTTTGAGCAAATAATATGTCGTCACATTAGACAGTGCTACACAGTGAACATTTATAACTTCATTTGTACTACAGATAAAACCTACAAGTTAATGTCTTTATTTGTTAAACATATTTCTGCAATGACATCAATTTTAACGCCCTATGCCCCGAGCCCACAGAAGCGCCCTGGCAAGGTTTAGAAGTGGCACTGCTCCGTTGCACATTGAAACTGGAAGGTATAATAATACTCTAGTACAATGTAAATGAAAGAACATGTATTAATTGTGTAGACAATGTTGAAGACGAATGTCATGTTTTATTAAGATGTCCAATATTATGATGATAAACGCCGTCTCTTTTTTAATAAGTGCCACGAACTGTATATCCATATTTTGGCAACATGTCTGAAATTGAAAAGGCATCTTACGTTTTATCTAATGATGTTTATGTAATATAACTGCCAAAACATGCCATACTATTTTACAGAAAAGAAAATCTATTTTATATATGTAATACCATGCAATATGCCATGTGCGGGTCTTTTATGTGATACTGTATATATTATTCATTTCTTTTAGTCTCTCATAGCTCTGTAATGAGTGGCCCGATTAACTATTTATTGTTTACTTGTATATACTTTTAATTTTGATATATGTTAATTGGGGTGAGACTTTAATAAACAATCTGTCTGTGCATAAAGATCGGTCGCTATTTTTCACCTTCTATAATTTGTGACGACGTTTTCGGTGTGGCGACGATCCCGGTCTAATCCCTTATGATAACATAAAATACTGGAACTATATGAAATAATGCAAGGATGCGTGGTGTCCTGTGACTCCCTTTGGCTACGCGCCAATATGTAACTAAACAAAATACCAAAAAAGAAAAAAAAGGAGGAAAAAGTAACCAAAACGAAGGGAAAGCATAAAGCAAACAACAATGTATGACTTTTTTAAATAGCATAAAGTCCATCAATAAACAGTCATGTTTGTCAGCACAGAAGTTTGGATGGCCAAATACTAGTATGTTAACAGATTGAGAACATTTATCGCGAGGTTGATGACAGTGTGCGTGTGTTGTTGGGGGTGGATGTAGATATAGCATATGAAAATTTGGTATTATATAGGATAGCCTATATAATAGGCTACATTACCGCTCATACATGCTAATTATGCTAGCTTCGACTCAAGTCATCGAACATATGAACGAACATGACAAACACTCCTACTAGACACGTGGAACTCAATTCATTCGTGCGTACACACACGCACACGGAAATAATTCGACATACCACCGTCATGGTCGCGGTCACCCACGCTGGATTCCAAATAATAGAGACATCAAGAATGTCACTTTAAACCCATATGTCATAACGTTCGTAAAATGTGAATTTAATTAAAGCATCAATTTGGATAAATAAATAAATTAAAAAAAGAAACGATGAGTAATTGTGAGGTGTCAAGTGAATTTTTTTATGCTTTCGAAGAATCAGATTGTAATGATATACAATTTTTCTCACAAAGGTTACTTATTAACTATGCAATACGAAACCTTTGACATAATAGAACGAAATATCATCATCGTAATAGCAACAATAACGCCATCGGCGTCCAATAACTCAAAACTACACGCTTTGCACCTTGTTGTAAATAAATAAATGAATAAATGAATGAAGTTAAAGTTTCACATCGCAGAACGGCACTTCGTGGGCGAGCTTTACTAAGACTCCGCCCCTAGTTTTGATTGACAGTTGTATTCATCAGCGCGGTCTTCCCATCAGTGAAATTGACATCAACACATCATCAGTCAATGTCACACGTCAGTGCTCGACAGCATTTGTGTCCTTTTCTTTCACTTTCAAATGTTTATTTTATTTCCTAAAAACTAAATTCGAAAAATATATACACGTATAATGGACCCGTTAAAGAATGCATTCATTCTTATTCTTTTCCTTTAAAAATATATCAGCGTCACCAAAACAGACTAGATTTCATTTCAAAGAATACTTTCATAAACCAGGTAATTTATATAAAAACAATTTCCTATCGAAGTGCTTATTATTAGGTTTAACAAATATACGTGTCTCAGTGATGACATTTAATTGATTATTTGATAATTAGAAAAAAAGATTAACAGTACATTAAATGAAACTCACGTGTAAACTTATTTTAACACAAAGCACGTGACGCACGCACGTGGAGTTGTTGTCAAAACAATAAATGTCCATATAGATTAAACAGTTTAGGCTTTTCGTTTCACATTTCTAACCCAAGGGTTAAATACAAGGGTATGAATTTGGCCACACTAAATTACCAATTATTTTGACACCATTGTGTAAATGAGATTCGTTACTCGGGCAAATTACTTCATATTGCACCAGTTGCTATATTGTCGTGCTATAAGAGTGCAGTCTACATAATATTTTACTATATGGTTTTTGAATAAATTAATTATTAAAAATGAAATAATTTCAAAAACGAGAATGGAATTTGAAGTTGGAGTGATATTTTTGTTCATACTTATCTGTATCTTATATGCGGGAACATCAAGCAAACACATTTAGCAATTAGTATTCTGAACTGTTTCTGTAAAAGAATTGAAAAACGAACTTCATATGAAGTTCAAATCGTGCAAAAACACAAATGTATCTAATTTAAGCACACGTTTAATTGACTCAGTGTTTCTTGGTCATTAGTATCATCCCATCATTATCGCCCTATAGGACTCCCCACTAGCTCAATGCTTGTCGTACAACACGATCAAAAGACAGATATTTTGCTTTTCACTGATCTTTATAGCAATCTCTGTTCAGTTTTCTTCTTCCTTTAGGGGGCAATCTGGCACATTACCTACCATCATCATCATCGTCGTCGTCGTCTTCTCCTCTCTCTCTTATCATAATCATCGTCATCTCTATCTCCCTCTCTGTCTCTCTCACTCTTTTCCTCTCTCTCTCTCTCTCTCACTCTCACTTCACCGGTCTGAGCCAGGATAATCCAGGGATCAGTTTTACAATTATAATATTGCATCGGTCAGGTATCACTAACGTCTTACTGCAATGTTCTAACTCGAGCTGGCTTCACAGACCTGTTGATTCCCCTCATTTTCTCAATGTGCAAGACACAAACTCACACACAAATGGTTATATACTTACATACTTTTGTTTGTACTTAAGAACACACTTAAGTATACACTTACTTCTTATTTAAAATTAAATTTATAACAAATTGGGTGACTAATTTATCCCAAAGTAGGGTCCGGTGAATTCGTTAAAGTCAAATATGGTCATAAAAAACCTTTCAAACATCAACACTTTAATTTGGAAAGTAACAACCGCCTCCCGTTCAATCGAGTCGACGCGAAGCCTAATGTTTCCGTCATTGCTCTCCTTGCCGGCGCAAAATAAACCCAACACGTATTTTAATTTGACACACGCGTGTTTAAATTTGATTATCAGTGATCGCACCAGCGTCTACATAACAGACAGTCACGCGGACCGAACGATGCGCCAAAACGCTATCAATTGACAACTCAAATATTGAAAGATCCGCTTGTAACCTCGCAGTCCGTCGAGGAATGGCTCACTCCTGGGGCCCAAGCAGCCCCGGATTGACAACAATGTCCCGGGGCATATTTTTGTGTAGGGTTTAGATTCGCCAGTTGATTCTGGCTATTACCGCATCGATTTTGGGAAAGAGTATGGAAAAAAGCCCTCTCCATCCATTTTCTTTTGCTCTCTGCAAATGAAAAGGGGAGTGAATCTTTGACCATCAATTCGGCGATATGTTTGAGTGTATTTTGAAATGCAAACCATGAATGATTATACATGTAAACTACCACTGAAAATATTTTATATTAGTTTTAAATTTAATTTTGATTTTAATTAAAATCCAGTTTTGAGAACTTCGACCCCCCCGTCCCACTCCGATGGTTGATTCTTCCTGCACGAAATCCTCTCTCTCTCTCTCTCTTCACCCCCAAATTTTACGTCGGCTGTTGCCAATTAGTTGTATTTAATTCATTATGTGTTACATTATTATAATTCATGTAAACCTCTACAAAGGTAAACAATGACGATTATGTGCATCATTTAACACGTATTACGTACTTGGAACTGTACACGACTACAATTGAGGACAGGAAAATATGTTAAAAGGATCAGTAAATTATTATTATTATTTTTAATAATAATAGCAGTAGTAGTAGTACTAATAATAGTCCACTTCTAACGCTCCTTATCCACATATAATGTATGCTCAAAGCGCACACAGGAACATTTAAAAGGCAAAATTAAATTAAAAAGAGTCATTGAAAGCAAGTCTGAAGAGGTGAGTTTTCAGGCAACGTTTATAAAGGTCTGTAGAGATGTAAATTAGAAATGAAGGGTACACCAAAGCCAATGCAAGCCGGTTATATAGACCCAGACCATATGTATTTTTGTAATCAGCGCTAAATATACGTGTGGGTATGTATAGAGGCTACATGTAGATGTAACTAAAAGTAACAGAACAGAGTAAACATGTTATAGGCCCTTCCCCTAGTCTGTCTCACAGACCTAGAATAACTAATTTTATCCAATGCCAGTCTCAGTTTAGCAAGTCTAGATAAAACCAAATTCAGGGTCTGTTAAAATGCGCTCTGGGCTGCTTTAGAATTAAAAAAAGTATTACAGTTTACAATAATAATATTCCAGAGACTAATAATTAGTCTAGCCCTTCCGCGTTCTGGCTTGGGTGCATCGCTTTTTGTTTAAACATATTTTATTGTCGAACATGTATATAAGTAAATAAAGAAAATAAACAAACAAACACGTACGTGACTCATTGATACAACACAATAACTGTATCACTGTTCCCAAGCCTAATTTATACTTTACAAGACATTTTAAATAAGCTAAACCTTACAAATGTTGTAAGTACTGATTTACAGCATTTCATTTTCGTTTTTATCAATACACATGTATACAAACATTTATGTACTTAGACTCTAACAGACAGATATCAATACACCCCACGAAGCACACATTAAATAAAATGAGGATTATGACAATAGTTAAGAGGTCCATTGAGATGATGTGCTTAGTCAATTGCTTTTATATAACTTTGAACAGATTTAAATATAATTACTTTGTTAGCTGTCGAAAGAGCATAGAAGATGAAATTTGTAATTTACAGAGGCAAAGCTATTTATCATTCTTTTTTTTTTTTATACAGTGGACATTCTGAAACATAATGATGTACATTTTCACACAGTGCTGAGCAGCTGCATGATAAGACATTGGTCAAATTTATATACAATAAATCGGCATTTAATGAGCTACAATTGCGTCCCAGTCTTTTATGCAAAATACTTAACAGTCTGGCAGTCTATCACCACCTATAAAACATTTATTAACTTTAGCGGTCTTTGGGATCTCATAAAACAATGCCAGCTTTTTAAAATGACATCTCCGCTTTAACGGCACCCAACCAGTTTCACAGTAAAGGCTATCAGTGAAAACATGGATACCATGAACAAAATACGCCATGTTGTATATGGTATGATTTGGGGCGATACGCCTTGTTGCTTTTAGGGAAGAGTTACGTCCCCTTCACTATTGTCGTGTCCCGAGCGGTCTGAGCGACAGAGAGTTATTCGCCTCTTGCTGCATCTCTGACATGAATGGATTGCTGATAATGCAGGGGAGGTAACTCTGTCATTGTGGACTACTTTCAACAGCATAACATGTCTGTCTCCTTGACAATATTTGCTGACATACAGTTGTAGAATGACTTTTAGTAGTATTCGTCAACCATTTGTCATAATTACCAATTATTAAACTGATATTAATTCATAAACATACGTCATGTAGTTCTCGTAGTTATTTCATTGTGAGTCGCCGGGTTTCCGGACGGCGCACCAATTCAAAATTACTACACTATTAATGTCCGAGAGAACGTATATGTAGGGGAGGTAATCTGAAGATTTCCGGTTGGCATCACGAGGTCTGAAACTATGAAGCTTCGTAAACTGTGAACACGGATGTGCTAAAACGTGTACAATAAGTCTCGATAAGATGACATATATTTATAAAAATAAACTCACTGAAGTAAATGGTTTCGATAATTCAAAGGTTTAAGAATTGTGATCCAACCTACATACACGCTGTTTCCTGCGTTGGACATGATTTGTTTTGAGAACTGGCACAACTTTGCAATCAACAAACAATAATTTATGTAAAATCTCATACAGTAAGACAATTTCATTTTGAAAAAGGAAATCCATTAACTGATATTATATACAGAGAAAATATTCTGCTCTCTGCTTTATAAAATATGTGGTAGCATAACTGAAAAGCTTTCGGCTTCCCTTAATAAGGAAAACAAAAATGAGAGTTCATATAAACATTAAATTCAACAGTTAAAACTTTGATGTTGTCTTACAAGTCTGGGTGATTGTATATCGTACACGCGTGCGTACACAAAGAATAACAAACAGTGTGGCTATCCAAGCGAGCTAGAAGCACGAAATGCATGTTGTCAAATCCGTCAAGGATGACAGTCAACAAAAGGATATCGCCTCACTTCCAGGTTGGGCATCCCCAAAACCCTATAAATAGATAAGAAAAAAATAATGCTGAAGTTCCGATTGCATCTATTTATTATTTAGTGTTGGTAACTATAAAATTTGTAACTATAAAATATGAACTGCGTTACAGTCCTCAAAGAGCTTTTGCATGCCACGAAAACTATTGAATCGGTGTCACAATTCGGGGAGAGTCGAGCAGTCGGACCACACCATTTTTAGACCGAAATAAAAGTATAGAAAACATTTTTCTATACATAAACCTCGATATATGAAGTATAACAGTGAGTCATTGTTTTCTGCTGAGATGTAATAGTGGCATGTAAACGTTTAACGTAATGTTTGATTTTTTTATTTGTTGTTCAAAGCGATTTTCGTTTTTAAGTTGGGAAAAGTTATTAAATTAAAAATATGACGATCTCACAATCACTAGATTTAACGACGAACAGAAATTCTACTTTTAACGGTACGTGCATTGATCGTTCAGTTATGCAGTGCAAGCAAAGTACCAGAATGAGAATGTTCATATATGTACCATATCATGTCACATCATAATATTATTATGTCATGTTCATGCTATATACCATTTTATACCGCATCCATGTCGCGCATGTATTCTGTCTGACAGACCCTGTAGGCTAATTGTTTTCTTAAGAGACTTGGCAAGTCTATTAGAATGCACGTCTAGTCTGAAATTCGACCGAGGAGACATAAGGCTATGTACAAAAAATATATACGCTGTCAAAAGTACATAAAGAGAAGAAAAAAAATCACTCAGGATATATTATTATTTCCATCTCATTCCGCGACCAAATGTAACTCATGCTACCATCACATGATTGGAGTTTTCTTTAGCTTGGAAAGTCTCAATTGTTGAGTTTGTTTCCTAGACTCATGTTTGGTCTATGAAAATATACATGTGCTGATTAAAGACAAGGTCATCTCGGTAAAAATTCATAAGGAGCTTCAAGAAAAGAGGAATTCCGGAGCTGAACCATTATAGACTTTCTACATTTTGACTAAACTTGTTTCAGGATGTATAATGCCTGATCAGGGGCTGTGAGACAGACCAGATACTTTCCATATAGTGCTTCTCCGTGTTGCTCGAATAATTATTAACGAGAAAGTTAATCTCTGAGTTCCGGGTGATTTTGTTCCGGTATTATATTTGGTCTCATTGGATGAAACTATTTTGTTAATGTCATATATATCTGAAATGTTTGTATGTAGATCTAACGTCTAAACATACCTGATGGCAACAAAGTACGAGTTACGTCCCTTACATTGTTGTCGTGTCCTGAGGTGAGATAAAGGTCACATTTTGCAGGCAAAAAGCGAGATTCTGGCGCAACGCGTGCAGCACTACAAGGAATCGAAGGCGTGCGGTGTCGAATTTACACAACATCGCGTCAACATCTATTACAGTAATCACAATACGATTTTGCTGAAAATACAAGATAATGCTTTAGCACAATTGTTTTTAGGTAAAACCAGTCTACTTTCCCTCCCAAACGTGCTTTCTTCTTGAAGAGTTCTATCAGTCGCAACAGCACGAACTCGTAAACCACAAGACCCCTCATTCGCATCAATCGCTCATCACATGAGTTATTTTCAAGATTACACTGTCGCCATCAAACAGAAACCACGACGACCTCCTTACATTTAATATCAAATCTGAAAACGTTTTGTATGTTTAAGTCAATCAAGCCTTCAGGCGGTGTACTCTTTCAGAAGAAGTAAAATCGTGCTGCACACAACTCCTACGATCATCACCATCCATTCTCATCATTAATCCATCTGTGCATTTTCAGAAAACACTGCTCAGTTAAAAAGACGACATTTTGTCAGCGAAAACACTCGCTCACCCCGTTGCATGGTTGATAGGGAGGGGTTACAAATCGTGACTAGCGGGGCGACGAGACTCACCAGCAGAGAAGTTTTTGGGCATCGCCGTCTCTCATCTCCGTTTATATATAAACGTCGCGAATGTACTTAAATCTGCATCCCAGGCTTACACCAATAGACTATACTCATTTTCAGTTTTGTTTTAATTGAGTTAATTTAGTCTGGGACCACACGTGAAGAATTTATGAAAAAGAGGCTGAATATTGAGCTTCCATTCAGAACACGGAGTCTGATTAGCTTGATCACGCTCCGGCCTTCCTCGGCTCTTATCTTGGACCCAGGGTGGCCGAATGTCCCCACCGCCCCTTATTCTATCACCACCAACATCCCGATCACATGATAAGTCCGCCGGCGTCGCTGCCTGCGTCCAAATCTCGGTGAATCTCACCCTTTCTCGTTTGGGACTTGAAGGTCAAGGTCAACGTGATGTCAAGTCACGTCCGGCGCCGACTGAGGCGTGGTTCCGCCGACATCACGAGATCGGTTCCTTACTTACGTTGTTAAAAAATTAAATGGAGAGAAACATGTTAAAACACATCGGCTAATTTCCTCGCTCCGGATAAACAGCGCTGACACAGCATCATTGAAGTTCGCTGATTTTATCACGCCATATTTCATAAAACTACTACGACGATCTCTGCTGAAGCCATGCGATAACGAACTGTTGTGCGACGTAAATACCCTGCACCATTAAGTCGAGACGCTGCCAAAGCAGGAATTTATTTTAGTTCTAATGATCATGTTTCGGTGAGAAAATGATACATTTGCTTTCCTGTTCACTGACCGAGATCAATCGAGGCGACGCCAAAACGCAACACGTATTCTCCTCACAGCGTCGCGCGCAGCAGGCGATGTGAGTAGTGTGGGCGATTACGATGGCTCGATAGCATATTACTATCTGTAAAAAATGACAGATTTTTGGAAATGTATTATTTCCTTTCAGTTTTATGCATATACGCTACACCCACGTTATTATTCACGATAAGATGTCGAGGGATTTTTAATAATTATCATTTAACAAATGCAGCCAAACTGATGGCAATAGGTTAACAACACTGAATGTGTAGAGATAAGTAAATCGTATATCTGAAAAACAGATTTCCGCTTCATATAAGTTGGGCCATTATAGAAATGGAAACAGGAGATTAAAAAGCTCGGGAAAAAAGATAAAATAGAAGAGAAAATGACGAGGAAAGAAAGTTGGCCTACATCGCGTATGGAATAGGATGTTCTATCTAACAGGCAAGACGACAGACTAGAAATTAGTATGTGAAATTTGATTATGTTTTTTGGCTTATGGAGAATGTTTCGGGTAAAACGCTAATTTTTTTCGGACAAAAAGCTCATGATTCAGTTAACAGCAGTGAGAATGGGCCTTAAGGTGTACCAGCCACTCCTATAACATGTCGGGCCTTTGATGTTTGAAGAATACCATGGCTAAATAGTGGCAAATAGTTGTAAACTACTCTTAATGTTGGCCAACCACAGCACAGAGTAAAAGAGACACTGCAAGGAGTTTGAACGAAGGGACAAGACGGTCGATTCAGAGTGGAAAATATGCCCGTCTACATCTGCCAGGACAGAGAGAATACCAACTTATTTCATTAGGCACCCACTTATATCATTTCTAATTTAGTTTGTATTATTTATTTAACAGACACTTCACTAACTAACTCGGGAAGACGTATCCAACTTTTAGTAATTTTGCAATATGAATGACTACATACACAGAACAGAATAATAGAACTTAAACGATGTACAGACCTTTTCAAAATCGTAGGCCCACCCCAACTTCTGGCCACACCCCCTATTCTAGCCTGACCGTGACTAATATAACTTCAAACTTTGTAGGCTTCTAAGATAGACAATTATCTCGTAAGTAGTTACAGTTGATATGACCCACTGGCATTTTGAACTGATCTATATGTTTACTGGGCAATGCCAAAAAGGAAGTGTAACTGATCTAGAGTAACTTGTAAACATTGAGCCATTAGTATGTTTATTGTCGCAAAGTTAAGCTAGACGGCCACTGCATGTTGTGTAGACCTAGCTACATGTAACTCCTAGTTGGCGTGGGTGAAGATTATCGACGTTGGATACACACAGAAGACAAATATTGTAAGACGTTGTCCGGAAATAACCGAATTTAAACTGCTGCATAAGCGTTATTTGTTGGAATTTATGTCATAAGAGGAGTTGCTTTCCTTTAGTTAAACCACGCCTGCAGATTGGATTTCCGAACACCGATGGAACTGACCAGTCATTTGGGCACGTTCATGGGGTAGAGCAATATTCATACTTGATACATATAAGCTAGACTAAGTAGGCCTATTAGCCTATAAAATTTGAAATGTGTAATGTTATTTTCTTGTATGCTGCTTATAGAATCTGCAGTCTACAGTTCACAATTCCATGCATATAAGCTGGACTTGCTGGACTTGAGTTGGGCTGACTCAAGACTTTATAAAAAGAAGTTCACAGTCATAGGGCAGGTCTACATATACTGACGTCCAAAAGACTTGGAAGGTTTATCAATGAGATGATGTCAATCAAATTACGCTCACAGAAATCGAAGCATCATTTTGATCAACTATGGCATAAAGACGTAAGGGAAAATAATTGAAATAATTTGGTATACATGTACTTTCTTTTGGACGTCAGCATATAACTGAATTCATTCATTCAAATAAAATTCATTGTGTATATACACGTACTTGCAAGTCCTGTAGATTTGACAGGCATCTGAGATATACGAAACTGGTAAGTTAGACGACCAGCTACTGCCAGACATTTGTCAAGACCATGAGTCAAGGCATAGAAGGCATAAAAAACTAGACATCTTTCTCCCAGATAACCATCTCTGCATGGACTGGCCTAAGGCACAGCGAGGAACTGCAAAACAGTTTTAGACATAATTATCTGCCTCGGAGTTCACATATCTTTCAGCACCTTGGAGACTTAGGGTCTTAGCAAACATCTTACTATCTTGACCACTGTCTAGCATGTCACAGATAGTGGATATGAGTAAACTCCTTTCTCAGTTGTTAAGTTTTCAAAAACATATCATAACCAAATACATGTTTCCGATGGATAGACCTACAATGATGTCAGCAGGAGCTACAGATAAGGTTTTAAGGATTATTAAAACTATTAAGGTGTATGTCTTCTAAATCAAATTTCGTTTTAAGGGACAGGTGCTTTATTATCTCCAGCCTTTTGACGCCCATTTAATTCATAATCGTTTAAACAAATAAATAAATAAATAAATACATGACTTCAGCGGTCGGTTTGTGCGCACTGACGTTGCGTATTGGTTGAGAGGGTTCAAAGAATTTCGTTTCATAGAACTGGCAGGGAAAAACTGAATCCTGCAGGTATAAATATACTGGCAAGCATTCACTGGCTTGTACGCCAAGAAGGTTTCTTGAAAGAAACTGGTCAACCTTAGAAGATATTGAAACAGGTGGTTTGGATTTAATTTTAAACATTCTCCATTGACCTTTGACCGACAAAACGATACGAGCTGTAAAGCTTAGCATCCTCTCTGGTGAAAGAGATCAGAGACTGCTCTCCTTTATTCTCATTGCCGATGTTCGATCTTCCAAGAAACAAGGTTTACTTAAGCGTTTCTAATCCTTGTACTTGTAAGTCATGAGGCTCTCCTAGTCCCTAATTTCCTGTTATGTATTAGGGGAAACCCTTCTCTGAAGCCGAATGAAGTGAAGCAAGATAACATCAAAACGAGGCTCTGTTTGAGCCTTTTCCTCTGCTTTGCAAGGGGGCCGATTCGAATCATTTTGGCTCGACTGCACTGCGCATGTCTTACTTTGGCTCATTAGCCTCTTTGACTAAATCTGCAGTGGATGCATTTCCGACTGTTTAATGAATCGACAAAGAGAGTGGTCTTTATCAAGGCGATTATAGTGTTGCCGCTTGGTGGCGTTGGTCAGCATCTCTGCCAAGCACATCCGGTCTGCGAGCAGATCCGGATTATATGTGATCCGGCCGGTCGGCTTGTCACATTTGGAAAGCTATTGTATTCTCGTCCATCGTCTCTGAATCCAGCTGTCAAGTTGGGCGAGACGGCGCTAAGACTATTGACTGATCTTTTGGATGCTATTTCAGAAGATCCGCATTCCAAGTTTTCGATCTTGAAATTATGCAGAATTATTTTGTCTCAAATAAATAAATAAATAAACCTTATCATTTTGTCACATTTCATAACAAAGGGTAAACCAAATTTATATACATGTAGATCATTCCATATGAATGAAAATGTGGATACACGTGTGGATGAAGAGCGTTTACCTGATTCAAACATATTTTTGAATAATTTGGAGATGGTGTTACCTTACATTAATATAGCAAACATGTACCTGCCCGAAAATGATTTTAAAAAAAGGTTTAAAAAAATACATGTAAACTGAAATAAAACCAAATTTGGATTCCGGTAATGCAGAAAGATGGTTATGTTCAATGACTATGTTATTTTTGCAAAGCTGAAATTGTGAACCATAGAAACATGTGAAACATCGCCAAAACAATATCAAGTATTTCCTATACTAATTTCAAGTAAAGGAGAATGCATATCGTAGATTTTGTCGTTCACGAGGTTAAATTCTTATCGTTTCTTAATTGAACTTTTCTAGAGCTTTTGAAATTTCAAATTTTAGTTGTGTTTCTCTTGCGTTCACATTTCACCAACAGTTGTTTACTGTGTGTGTCGTATCCCTGCGCCATCTGAAGTCACTATTACTGGTGGCAGCGGTGGCATGGTAACCACGTGACTCCTAACGCGTCACCCCTGGCGGCGATTTAGTAACAGTACTCCCCGTTAGCTACTTGCTCATTAAAACTGGGAAGAAAATGCGTCCTATCATTTTACCACGAGCATCAGTTGTTGCCAGTTAACTCGAGATTACCAGAACGACTGGTCATAGGGGCAACATTTGAAATGAAGTCATTTGTTATTGTCAGTTGTAAAAGCCAAGTAAACTTGCATATGATACTGTGTACCGATAGGTTGATACTAGATTTAAAAATAGTCTATGAAATACACTGCCGGGCAAAAGAAACGATACCAAGATTTTGAGAGACTACTGAATAAATTCACAATTGCGTTGGAT
>JAUELE010152498.1:0-13965 GCA_031471655.1 Diodora aspera
CCTGACACGGTAATTGCAGGGGTGACGTCAGCGGGGGGCAAATATGCTATGGAGAAGCTTAGCCCCCTCCCCTTAGTAAATGATCGTCTGTAGCCCCCTCCCGACCCCTGTAGGTGAATTTCTGTGTCATCTGTGCTGTGTATTATAAGTAGACATATACTGGCACCAGGCAACAGCAGTGTTTCCATCAGATGACGGTAACTCCACCCCCCTCCGCTTGTCATGTACACAGTCGAGATTAATCCCCCGTCACTTTGAAATTTGTTCCCACTGCTCTGAGTGAACTCGTCTCAGCACGCCGTTCCGCCGTCTGGACAAAATTTGAACTTTTGCGCAGGCGCAAACTACATTTATCAGACAGTAAGTTAGCAACTAGTCACGGATAATTTTTTTTGCTGTCGTGTTGCCTGATTCAGGCAGTTCATTATGGCTACCATTGATATAGCGATTACACTTAATTCAATCAGGTGCAAGTGGTTTTGCGTGTTGGAACTGGTTTCAGCTGAAATATTTCACCATTGTGTTTTGAACGTCTGGACTATTTTCACAAGGGAAATCACGGAATTAATCCTCAGAACGTAACATATCCATCGCCTAACTGAATTATCAAAATAGGAATAAGTAAACCTCAAGCTTCGTTACCCACGTTGTGTTGTATTTTGTTTCACCTCCCCACCAAACAGGAACAGAACGTCCCGAATCGTGATCAGAGGAAATATCGTGAGGATAGCTTGGTCATTTGGGACTTAGAAATAGTAGGCTAGTTGTGCTTATACAAGAAGCGTTGTGTTTAGATATTGCCTCCATTGCAGATAAACACAAATCTAC
This sequence comes from Diodora aspera, assembly GCA_031471655.1. Taxonomy (NCBI): domain Eukaryota; kingdom Metazoa; phylum Mollusca; class Gastropoda; order Lepetellida; family Fissurellidae; genus Diodora; species Diodora aspera. The sequence continues at coordinate 829 of JAUELE010152498.1, forward strand.
AGACATCAACTGGAACATAAGCTCATTTTTATTGTTGTACCTTTACTGTAACTACGTGGGCCAAGTATTCCGTCAATAATGCCCCTAATCCAATCGTGACTCAACTCAAGCTTACCCCTAAAGTACAGTTTATTGTCCAGGTCCGGGGGGGTGGGGGCACGTGCTACCCTTTAGCTCGCCCTTAACAAGCTGTTGTCTATGTTAGCGGCAACACCAACCCCACACATGTATGCACACTCGTGAAATATGTTAAGAATGCATCAATATGATGCATTCTTAACATATTTCACGAGTGTGCATGATGCATTCTTAACATATTACACGAGTGTGCATACATGTGGTGGGTTGGTGTTGCTTATTGCTTATTAATATTTTCACAATTTCCCAGGACAGCATGTTTGACTCACAGGACCGGAACCGGAAGGAGTGTGTGTGTGTTGGGGGGAGGGGGGTCAGCTCGCCCTTCCCACTATTTTGTTATGTAAGCACAAAAACAACCCGTAAAATAGTATTTAATCTTGTGGAATTGACTGAGATCGCACAACTTTCCTTGTTTCTTTTTTTAAACTTTTCCAGTGAACATGCTCTCAGATCCTCTAGAGAATGATATCTTTCATAAAGTATGTCGCGCCCGAACCCCGTCCTTCCTTCCTGGGTTCGCCCCTGTGTTAACAATGAGTTGTGATAGGTATGTGAACAGTGTTCGGAAATCGACATGTTTTCATATGCGGAATCTATGTCAAGCTAAGACCAACATCCAGGCTTCAATAGTCTCCAGCCTGAACGTTTCCAACAGTTTCACGTACGGCATACATAATAGCTATCTCTAGAAGCTGCAAAGGGTACATAATTCAGTACCACGTTTATTAGCATCAAATGGCAAATAAATTATGAGCGCGTGTTATCCCTTGGGTTATTGTACTGTGTAAGATCTTGTATTGCAAGTCGCACATGGTCGTGGTCCAGACTATCTTCAGAATATCATACACGCAACTGCAAAATGTTGGCGGTACTTACAATCCAAAACAAAATATTCAGGGATATATATTTTGCAAACGCTGGACTCATTCTGTGTAAAGACCTACTGGAAGGTCTCAAACACGTAGATGATCTAATCCAATTTAAAACACTCCGAAAACACACTTACTCAGAACAGACTATGACCAATAGCGCTTTTGAGCAAGCCGTTGAAATATTGCGCTTTAGAAACATGAACTGAACTTAATTTAAATTCGGGATTCGAATCCGGGACCTTTTAAGCCGCTCTACCAGCAGAGCCATCCAAATACCTCACCGAGTTCTATCTAGGTCCTTCTCGTCATGATATAAAACAGGTGGAGTAGATCTTGAGCTATTTTAATTACGCGTCAAGTAATCCCAAACACCAGTTGATGTCATGAAAAGCCGGAACCCTTGGGTTATTTCTGACATTTAATCAGAAAGAGCGATGATTGGGAAATCTAGCAACTGGCAGAACTAAGTCAAAAGTGTATTTAAGTGGCTTCAATCTGGATGCAATTTCGTTTAGTAGTGATAAACACTCCATCAATCAATAAACCATACTTCTGTGCAAAAAAGACAATATTCAGTATCTTTACTGGCTTGCCTACACGAATGATAGACGTATCGTATTTTGTATGGCACTATATATATGACTCAACCAATCTTGGGAGCGAAAGTAGCCTCCGGTAGTGACAACTCTCACGAACCATTCTTTAATACTGAGGACATACCACAGATTTCATGTATATTCAGCCCAGGAACCATTCTTCAGTACTGAGGACATACCACAGCCGCCATGTACATTCAGTCCAGGAACCATTCTTCAGTACTGAGGATATACCACAGCCGCCATGTACATTCAGTCCAGGAACCATTCTTTAGTATTAAGGACATACCACAGCCGCCATGTATATTCAGCCAAGGAACCATTCTTAAGTACTGAGGACATACCACAGACTTCATGTACATTCAGCCCAGGAACTATTTATCAGTACTGAGGACATATCACAGCCGCCATGTACATTTAGTCCTGGAACCATTCTTCAGTACTGAGGACATATCACAGACTTCATATATATTCAGCCAGGAACCATTCTTTAGTACTAAGGACATATCACAGACTTCATGTATATTTAGCCCCGGCTACTGATAAATATTTTTTTCCCATATAACAATAACAGCCAACGTTATTCTAATCGGAGTCAGGGTCTAAGACATCGCCGGTTTATTACGCATAAATAAATATATTCATATATACATGTACATGTTTCCCGTTTTCCCCACGTCGAACTGAATGTCGGAGAATGTTTGGACTAAACCAATCGTTTATCTCGGCTCGTGGATGACCCTGTAAATATGTACTTTTTGAAAAACAATTATCCAGGCTCTGTGGTGACTACCGTCACACACACACACACACACACACACACACACCCACTCCATATAGATATTTTCACATTCCACTTTCAGAAGGGTCGATGTTGTCATTCTTGTAATAAGTCAATGTTGAAATGTGTGCTACATACATGACATCCAGTGATGGCAATCATTGTCGGAAACATTAAACTACACCCTAGGGGCATTTATATGAGCGTATATTACACGTTATGACACAGAAAGGCAATATATCTGCGCATAAAATTCTGATATTAGCGGAAAACAATTTGTTGAGCTCAATGGAATGATCAATAATTATGCTACCATTTCTTCTATTCCGTCCCATGCATGTTTGTACGACTAACATATCTGGGTGATTTAAGGAAGTATGATTCTGTGCTTAATGAGCTCAAATGATTTGTTTGAAGTTGGATATTCGTTGTAGATAATTGCAATTCAGAGCCAATGACCACCACCATGAATAAAAACTTGACGCTTTCCGATTCAAAATCACAAAATGCCTGAAGCTTAAATGTCTTAATATTCCATAAATATACATGAACTTGGCTGACTAAAACTTGTAAAATTTGATCCACCTGTAATCAATGTGTAGTCTCTCTATGTGATCTTCAAACGGACGGGGTCATCAGAGACAGACCAACTATTTAACTGAAAACGAGCATGCTGTTTGTGATGAGTTTATTTTAACGGGTCAATGACGAAGCAATGAATGAGGGAGCCCCTTTACATAATCCATAAGGCAATCTGTCGCATTTTATACATCCTCTCTGTTTCTGACTTAGGATCTTTCAATATTTGCGTATCGTTGTTTGAGCATTCTGCAATTGTCTAATGTTGCCGACTTGGAATGTGAGTCTTAGCGTGCACATCGGTCCACTGTCATCTCTCGGTGTCCCCATACACAACTGGGATGGGAATACTAACTGGGAGTACCCAATCATCAGCCGAGGACAACTTCACTGTTGCCGGACATCCAACATGGATTAATGTTATCAATGCTGAGATGTGACTCAGATAATAACATGCTATTAACTTCCAAAACACATTTAATCCAACCAAAATATTTGTTTTAGAAAAAAAGAAAATCAAATGGATGCGACATTAAAGTAAATAAACCGTTGCCTTCGAAAACTTGACAGAATAAAAGATAAATTACAATGTTACAATGCCTCAGACCAACTTGTCTGACAACCACTGCTAAAACTCTTGAAGATGACGTCATTTTATGATTGTGTTTCTGTCAGGTCAGGAAATAACATTATTGAGCTATAGCTGATAGAAAAAACTAGTTCATGCTTTGGATTGAAACGATAATAGTTATCATAAAACGGGTAAATTGAGAAATCCTTTAATACCAATTATATAACGAGATCAGATAATAAGGATATTGAGGTAATTAACGATTCGTTATGCTGTCTATAAAGAGCGAACTGAATGTTAACTATCGGTGACACACACGTAATTCGAGAATAAACATTATCAAATGTTTAGAAAACATAAACCTTGTAGATACACCTCGAAGATAAATTCAGTAGTCAATGAAATGAGCAATTCAAACAATATAATCGGCATAAAAGTAAGGACATCGTGAGATGAATAAACATTTAATATCATGCATTGGATTAATAACAACACCTATCAATAACAAGAAGATACAGGTTGTCAATAAAGAGACCAAGCTTCTCAGAGAGATCGTTTACATACATCTTGCTGCATAAAGTTTCCAAGGAATTAAGGATTTAAGAATTTAAAAAATGTGAACACTTTGTCAGTCCTGATGTGTCACCACTTCTCCTTAAAGTCACGTGCTCACTCCCTGAATGCCATGCGCCCATCTTGAGAATATCTCTTTCCTGCAACATTCTGATTCCTCCATCCACTTCAAGTTGAAAATAACCCCTCTTCCTGTCTCCTTATTATCTGAACTTCTCGTTTCAGTGGGATGTGTCTACTTTTAGAATGTAGAAGACGCCAGTAAAGTCTGGATGACTTGCAGAGATGTGACAACACATCATATTGAAAGATTTTGATCTTCATTTTGCGACAATGCATCATTTTGAAAGATTTTGATCCTGAGTTAAACCGTCATTAATTTAAAACTGTCTTTTAATCTAAAGTAAGATAACGATAGAGGCATTCTCCACGTGACAACGGCGATTCAGTCTTATTTTATCATTAATTTAACAAATGAAACAACTCTTGCTGTCAAGAAACCTCGATGTTCAATTTGATAAAGAATTCGCTTACGAACCATAACGGTTGGAGATAGCAAAAAAGCAACACCACCAAAACTATTTTCACTCTGCCGTTATCCATATCCTGTCCGGATCTGTCCACAACTGGGGAGATGGGAGAAACTCCCCAGCCTGTCCCCCTCCCCCCTCAGCTAGTACGCCTCAGTTTGTATCCATGGATCTACAGTAGCTGGTCGGTTGATTGATAATACATCGTTTCAGACATGAAAACAGAGCCTGCAAGAGATGTCGTGTGATGGCATGCTCAAAGAATTGTAATTAATATACTGATTGAAATGAGTAAAGTAACGGTAGTTTGAAATAGTGTTGAATGAAAATCATCTCGAGTGTCAAGGAGTCACCCGGAGATATGAAGGACTCACCAGATGTTCATGGTTACATGGCTGATAAAAAATGTAAGATGTTTTCAATGTTACATTTCCAAAATGCATTGTCAATAAATACAAAAAAAGTACCTTCGTTGCCATTCGTCAGTATGCAGGTGACTTGTCATTCAATGTTTGATATTGCTTTGTTCCAAGTTATAGTATATTATGAATCTACTGCTACCTGAACACCGGTCGACATATCTATTATATTCACCTTTAAATGAAGATTACTGCAGTCTCCGCATCTCAAGCCAAGCTCCAATGACGAAGATCATCACGATATTATATGAATATATATTATTATAGACACAGGTCAACTGAACTAATTCGGGTGGCGAGTGTCTGGGGCGAAAGGCCTGGCACCTTCCTAGGAAAATGTTCAAATAGTGAACATCAGAACTTACAAAAATAAACTAAAAACGTAGTTATTCAATCAAGCCTTTGACTTTCAACTGAATTTCATCAGCGACCATAAGGACTGCAGCGCAGGGCAATATATATTGACTGGTTTTAGCGCCATAAAAGTATTTTCATGTATGTATGTAAATGTTGATTGATGGTGGATGTATTTCAGTTTCCTAAGCCTGAATGCTGCACCCTGCTCTCCCTGTCTGGACCCAGACCTGTATATTGCTTTACAAACCCACTCTCGGATATAAATTTAATGTCGATTGTCCTGAAGGATAACACATGCGCCCTTTGTTATATAACCAAGATATTTTCTTTCAAGAATATTTATGTCCTATTCCCTGATGACATAACATTACCATTTCTTTCTTCTGTTTGTGAACCGCTGCATCCTAACATCCATAACTATCAAATACCTCTAAGCATACTTAGCATTGAACGAAGCTTTACTTTCAAGCTTTCTCCAACATTTAAAAAGGTAAACAGAATTTATTGTGTGTATTTATCGACCTGAGAAAAATAGAAACAGTAAAGCATTTTTACTTCAGAAGCACAAAAACACTTGATCACTTATACTATCGACATACTATAATGTGTGGTTAGTTGCTTCCTGTAAACGTCTCATAATTTGATTTTATTAAATCATTAAACAAAGATTACGCCATATATGAGACGTACACATGGAGAATCAATAAGAACTGGGAGGTGGTTTTCATTAGCTATCATGTAAATCTCCATAAAAAGCCATAACACGTCATAAATCTGAGCTCAGACTGCGCATACTGGCAACGCTTCGATTTACACAGGCGGTTGTAGAGACATATGTGTTTAGGCGTGTGTATAAATGCCATGTTAGATTTATGTCCTGGTCCGCATCATAAGGGTGAGAGCATTTCATATTAAAAAAATCTTTCTTATTGTTTATTTGCTTGATATTTTGAAAAACACTGAAACAAAAGGTAGCTGCTTATTGACAGCAGATTCCAAGTCCAACCTGAACTTCGCGCTCCCTTAGGTTCCTCTGACATCTTGGACATGAATCGGCGGATGAATTACAGAGGTCTGCATGCCAACAAATCTAGAAGCTAACTAAAATACCTACGAGAACTATATGATGTACATGATGTACGTTTGTGAAATAAGATCAGTTAAAATGCGTTTATCATCACAAACAGTCGTTGATAAATAAAACTGAAAGTCATTTGCAACTGCATATACTTGCACATATTTAGCAATACTATTTCGTTGCAATTATATGTCTTCAAACATTATATTCGTCAATAATTGTATCGTTCTCGTCGACATGTTTTGCGTTGAACGTATTTTTATTTTTTTAATTTTAATTTAACGTGACTTTCAGTCAACGTTTTCAATTATATCGTCACGGTGGTTCCAGGGGCTCCCATCTCCGGGCATGACCACAGCGACCCGCGCGGGATTCGAACTCGGGACTTTTCCATTGCGGTAACCACGGCGCCAACCCCGCGCCCCGTTGAAAGTAGTCCACAACGACAGAGTTACTTCCCCTTCAATGACTGCCATCCAATTATGTCAGAGATGGTTATTGGGCAAGCGCAAATACCTCTCTGTGCTCAGATTGATGTAGAGTCCTAAAAAGTGAAACTGTGATTACAGTGTGTAATACTGACTTTAAAAACTACACAATGACAGACCATCAGTGTTTATCAACCAGATGGTTATTGGTTCGGCTGCTGCCACAAGTCGTATGTCGGCTTTGTGGACAGAATAGTTCTTCATCATGATCATTACAGAACAGTACTTCCGGAAAGAGCCATGGTGTCACGTGGAGCAACAACCCCAGTAACTAAATGACTGCCGTAACGGGCTTCCGATGAGTAGCATGATGTCATATTGAAAAGAATAGGTCTCCAATAACCTAATACTTGTCGCACACCCTCATTGTTACAATGTAATGGAAAAGCTTTGTGGTGCCAAGGAAAATATTAACCTCCCCAATAAATATCCGGCATCGCTCCGCTGAGACGTGTCTCGAATCATAGGACAAGAGAAGCGTGAACACACACTCACTAACATGGCAATTCTCTGGAGATCACAGAGAATGTAAACTACAGTAATTTTATATAACTTGTGCTAAAACGTAACCTGGCAGAAGAGAACGAATTCCACCACATTCCATTTATTGCTGAACGCATAACTGTCTGCATCAAACGTTGTAGTTGACAATAAATGTATACGTATGAGCGTTAAGTTAAACTGGTTAGTTGGAAGTCATAAACGATAGCAGACATGTTCTTTTTACCTAGTGCAGGTCTTTACCATCAGGTCGCCGTTACGCCCGCCTCTGCTTAGAACTAACAGAGCTCGTCTACCTTGTATACCAACCAGCATTCGTGCCATTAACTAAATTTCTTAAGTAGGAATTATGTTATGTTGGTTTTACAATGCTCTCATCTCTTATGTATATGTTATGTTTCATTTGTTATTGTCTTAACAGCTTGTCCAATGGTCTTAATTGATTGGTGTACATGTATGTTAATATTGTCTCACTGATAATTTATTCTCTTATTGTTGTACTGTGCACAATAGAGTATTATCTTATCTTATCTTAGTTTACCATAAACCGATCTGAGATGCCTTTGTAAAATAACCCCAGCCTACTTATGGTGAACGATGTTCAAACACTACTTATACAAACGTCCTCCAGAAGTAAGGTCTTCATTATAAAATATCTAAAGTACCCGTTTACATTTCATTTCTTCAACATTAAACAATGAAACCTGAAACCTATCCTTTGAAATATTAAAACAAACAGACACGTCGATCACGTTGATTGATACAATTAGAGAAATCCCAGTTAGATGTGTCTTTACGCTGGAGGGAGTCGTATAATGAGGAATGTAACATCAAACATGTACAATACTTGTTAGCAATTGGAAAGGGAGGATTTTTATTTCTTTCGCCAAACTTACAAGGGTCTGAACTCAGGCAAAAGACGTGACCAACATAATACACGTGACCAGTTCACCTTTATAAATCATTAAGACTTCCTACAAAAACAGCCTTCTGCAAAGGAAAAGGACACATGTTTCAGCATTGAAAACCGTGTTGACGTGAGCTAGTGCCTGAGATCAGGACTAGCCAAACTAAGAAAATCAACATCAATGACAAATCCCGTGAAAGCAAGATATTTCAAAAGCAATTCTGGGTTTTCTTGAAGTCAGATTTATTGTTTGATATGCGACCTCACTAGCTCCCTATCCGCGCACAAATGGAAGCCCACTTTGAAGCTGAGTGTGAACATTGAAAAATGGAAAACAATACAGAAGCGTGATGAGTTTTAGTGAATTGGTTTGATCAGTCAATGTCGTGATGTAAATGTTTATCTACTAGAAACAAGCTGACGTGTTTGTGGAGGAGCTGCCAGATGTATTTGTCATAACTGCGAATAATTAGTCATGAGTAACGGTCTATCATTTCACTCGTTTTACGGACGCGGGATGACCCAGTGGTTAGCATGTCCGTCCAGTGATCAGCCAGCCTTGTGATCATTGTTCGAGTCCCGCCTGGTACCGCTCTTAAAATGTTCAACCAGGAGATTGGCGCCTCACACTGTGGTGATATGGCAGATTGCCGAAAACCACGTAAAATCCTAAATCACCCACTCGCTCGTTTTACAGACAGGTTTGAAAACATACTGAAGGAAACAATTAAAAATTCATGGTAAAGCGTATCTTATAACTTTTATTAGCTATCATGTAAATCTCCATAAAAAGCCATAACACGTCATAAAACAAAGTTTGTGATGTCATCCCATTCAGCTATTGAAAACAGTCAAGAAGGAGCAGATGCAGAAATAAATCCTTGTATTGAAACAGAAAAGTCTCTCTTCTTTCTTCTCACTCTGGATACAACAATTTCCATGAGTGGGTGACAATCACTGGCAGGCTGGGAGGAATATAAACTCAACTGTGTACTGATGTCTGATCCACTATCACCATTGTCCTACCTCAGGTTAATTGAAAAAGAAAGCATCTTTGTAACCTTCAATAGAAGCTATCAGAGATCATAAAGAAGCAAAACATTGTAAATATAATGAGTTTAATTTTTACAAAGTTGAGTTGTATCTAATTTTCTACGGTTTTATTTCTGCATGTAACTGGATTTAGTCTGGACATTCAATCACGTCAATAAAACCATGCATTTTGAATCATGAGAAAAATTCGATTGGAAGCAAGTTCCTATGTCCGGTGTAGCCCATACCTAATATTCACCAGTTGTTGAAAGTAGAAAACAAATTCCATGTGATGCATGCCTGGTAGTCTCGTGTAAATCTGACCACTATCAAGCGCACCAAGATATTTTTTTACTTGGGCAGGATGCTACTACCGCCCTTAATGCAAGAATACTGCTTTTGGCACAAACGAGTGCACAAGTATTATCAAGCGTAGCCAATAGTCTCTTTCCATGACCAGGCAGAGGACTTATATGCCTCTTATCACTATCAGCTGACATGCGAGGAATGACAATCGGATTTCATACAGGCCTTTTCAGTAGCTTTCAAAGCAGTTTCTTCTTGTACTCGCTTTGCTAGACTGAGGTGGGTCTTATAGGCAGATGAGTCCTCAGCTCGTCACGGGAAGAGACGAGATGAGTAGCTACGATTGCAGTATGCTATTGTCATACAGCAAAGACATGATCAAAGGCACACTGCTATCACATCTTGCAACCAAATGCCAAAATCTCCATTAACTGAATCCCTCATCAACAATGTTTGATATGACACTGGAGAGATGTGTTGCAGTCTTTTTTCCTTTCAGTTTCAACACTATGGCTGTCTTGTCATCCCCGCAGCTTGAAACTTCTTCCTTTAAGTCGTCTTCTCGTAGATGATATTTACAGAGGGAAGTTAAAGTCTGAACCAAGTCGGACTGAAACACAAATTGGACAAAGCTTCAAAATAAGAACATAAATATAAGCCTTGCTTTTGCAGTACTTCACTTCTGTCAATGCAGGGTATATTTATCTCTCAAGACATGAGTTCACAAGTCCAGATTCTATTCAGATTAACTTATAGTTATGGTACTGAGCAAAGTACAAATTTCCTACTAAAGTTGACGCTCAACTGTCATAGTGGAGTTATGCAAGCATCATCTTCAACAATAAAACAGCAAAAGTTTGTGTCCAATCATGTGGCGTGTCTCTCCTAACACTTGTCGAAGTAAAGATGTTATGTGTTTAAATTCATCAAGAGTTACTTTTCGTGCAGTGAATGCAACATTTCATTGGTTGTCTATATTTAGCAGATTTTTTACTTTCCATACACAAAACGACTATGGTGAATAGGAGTACATCCAGGGTATATGATGTACCGTTGGCAGAGCCATTGATTTCAAGGATGAAATTTAATAATATGCAGTCATGTATGATAAATACCATTTTGTAAGCTGTATAAGAAAACATTTTCCTAGTCGTAAATGTTACTGTTAGAAAAGAACTAGTATTCTGAACTTTTTATGGATGCCTTAATATACATCTTAATACTTTTCCCTCAAATTTGTTTCTGTCAGTCTTGTTTATATGTTATGGACTTTCCATACACACAAAACAACCATGGTGAATATGAGTACATCCAGGGTATATGACAGATGTTAGCGAAGTCATTATGCCCTGGATTTTGAGGATGCCACCTCATGTTCACACGTATAACATGTGTGCTCTTTTAAAAATGCACCCTGAATTTCTTTCCCATCAAGTGAGCCTAACCTGTGCAATTGGTGCAGCTATCAATGCTAGTGATGCATTCTCCCCTTGTGATACAAGTGCTACTGGTTTCCTCAGTTCAATTTTGGACAGAGCTTTCAGCATCTGAAATTTATAAATCGTCACTTATTTGATAAGTACATTAGTACATACCTTCACAAAATAATGCACTTTCTCCAGTTGAGGCTATAGCAATTCATCGGGGAACATTTTTGAGAAAATATGTGTATTTTATAGTGTTATTTGAAAATTTGTGTATTAACCCCTTGACGACGGATGGCTGCTATTGAGGACCTAGATATTTTGCACGTGAGACCAATGACCAGCTTACTTTACACTGATTGATGTTACACAGCTGTTGGATAATCCGGAAATGACCTGAGAGATATCTTTATCACACATTAGTTATTACTCGCAGCCCTTACGTAACACTGCCAGTGCATCATGGGAGGGAAGCTGAATAATTTATTGTGGGGAAATACCGTCGTCAAAGGGTTAAGCTTTGCAAATGATCGTCTTTAGCCCCATGACGGGGATCTTAGCCCACGCATCTGAGAGTTCCTGGCACCACCCGTGATTGTTAATGCAATCTTTCAGCTGTACCACTATGATGAACACACCATCTGCAGGTTGACCTCAAAATGACTCCATGTACATACTGAATTTTATTCGACTCTATAATAATTGTATCAAAAGATGAAGGGTACGGTGCTTGATATGTCACAAATTAGCACCCAAAGTTATTAATTATCCAAAACTTAGGCTTGATGGGATAACTTCTTCTTGGAATAAGAAACAGGAATCTTCAAAATAGTCTCATAGCTACAAGCTTACCTGTTTGGAATTGAAATTTAACTGCTGGACAACCATATCTTTTGAACACCCATCAACCAAGTCTTTAACAACCTGAAAGCATTCAAGTTAAACTGACTTGCTCAAAATAAGAATCAACTTTAATTATTTTCCCAGATTCTGTTATAAACCGAATAAATTCTTTCTTAAAGAGATGCTGGTTGTACTATAGCAATTCAGACTGATCTACAAAAACTTCAGTTATCCAGAAACCACACAATATGTTCCAACAAGATTTACATGTAAGATTGTCTGTTGGGATGAATTCTTAAAAACCTATTTCAGGCTATCACTTAAAAGTACTTGTTAACAACTGTATGCAGAATTTAATTGCTACCAAGATTTTACCTGTTGCAGGGATGCCTGCAAGAGTCTGTTTTGTGTAGTCTTGACAGTCTGTCCAAGAATTTCGATCCTCTGACGTACATCATCTCTCACAAGTTTGGGCAGAATACTGTGTTCCAGGCCCTTGAAGAAGAAATACAAAGCTTGATTGAGAGTGATTATGGATTTAACTCTTCGACTACTGTGCATGATAAGTGTTGTGCTTACATGCACACTCCACCGCTGCTGACAACTACAGTTGACTATAGAACACAAACATTTTTTCATACACATTTTAATAATGTACTATAAGTGGTTGTTGACTTAAATTGAAGTTGAAACTTTTTATCGTTGAAATATAAAAAAGCCCACTCCAGCAGTGGTGTATTTACCCATGTCAAACAATATAGCAGTGGAAGGGTTAATATACAGTATTACACCACAGCATTATCTACTTCAGTATCAGAGTTCAATCTCTGAGCTGAAAGAGAGGTATCCACATGGGATTCAAACCCACAACTGCCAAGTTTGACAAAGTACTGAGCTGACACACTAACCACTGCCCAATGCATAGAAGAATTTTACATGACTGTCAATACTTAATTTTTTACAAATTGTACATGTCATCTGCATGTCAGCTAGTTCAACTGTTCAGCTTGGTACACTGTTTTGATTCAACTGCAGGGCTGTAGGCAGACTAACATCAGAGGAGGCAGTGACCGAAGTATAGTACAAATCATCCTATACTGTCGACAAAAAATAAGGGAACTGATGAAACGACCGTGAAT
>JAUELE010152609.1:0-13964 GCA_031471655.1 Diodora aspera
AATAGCTACTTTGCAAGGAAATGTAATCCAAAATAAAGAAATAATTTTGCAAATCCTCGACTGCTCGAGATAATTGACCCATTTTAACTGATAATATTTCTTAAACATACATCATGTAGTTCTCGTCGTTATTTTAGACGCGAGCCGTCTTACTTCCGGCCGTGAAACGTAGGGGAGCTAACTCGAAGGAAGTTCCGGTTGAGCTTTGCCGTCACGCAGTGGGAGTTTTCTCCCTTTTGGTAGTGCGAAGAGAGAGAAAACAATTAACCTCATGGTATGTAAATCACCAACTGTTTGAGATAATTAACAGATAATATTTCATAAACATACATCATGTCGTACTTGTAGGTTTTTGTTGTTGTGAACCATCGTAAACTCTGGTATAAAACCTCGGGACTTCATGTCGAAGATGTAGGTGAAATGAAGGGGGGCTAACTCGAAGAAAGTCTCGGTTGAGCTTTGTCGTTAAGCAGTTGGAGTGATCTCTATTTTACTAATGCACACGAGAGAGAACATTAGGCCTAAGCTCGTGGCAGCCAACTCGTGTTTTTGCATTTGAATCGAAACTCTTACAGGAAATAATTACAACATTGCAATTTTGCAGGGGAGCATCCCCCAGGACACCCCTAGAAAATGTTATCTTTCATCAACTATGATCGATGTGTCCCTCTTTACGCAAATCCTGGATCCTGCCCTGGTATAAGTACATATTCTTGTGTGTGACGTGCTCCGAATGCGTTCCGAGTATAAGCGGAGTGCGTTTATTTGCAAGTGCATCGTTTCCGAAGGTTTACGAAACTTTTCAAAATCCTATAGGAGAGTTCGGAATGCGTTTATTTCGCCGTTGTACACTCTTAAAAAGAGTAGGGGATATTGGAATTTCAAGGTAAATGACAAAATAATGATTTTGTTTTGGATACAATCATCGACTGCAATGACGATAACATGAATTGCTCTATAACAGCAACAACACCAAAAACGCAGCAAATGGTGCGCATCCAATAACAAATCACCTATTCTCTTGTGATCGAGATTGCTTTCATTCTGATAGCTTCTGACTGTAATCGTCTGTTGATTTTGTTTATCTGAGACATCCTTTGATTATGTTTTCGCATTGCGACGTCTCCAACTTGCTGAAAGTCTACAAGCAGTTGTTATGCTTGAAACTGGCAGCCGTCAGTTTCAGGTTGCTAATTTCTTCAATGTTTCCCAGTCTGTGATTAGCAGATTATTGCGCAGATATCACACAACCCATAATGTTGATGATCGACGCCGTTCATGGAGTCCACGGTCAACAACAAGAGTCCAGGATAGGTTGATTCGTACCCAGGCGCTGAGAAATCGCACTTAAACAGCAAATCAGATTGCTGCAAACCTACACTGTCACTGGTGTCCGCGTGACAGGTAGGGCGATTAAACATCGTCTACAAGATGCCCATCCCCATGCTACATGGTCTGGGAGTGTCGCCATTGACCAACCGCCACATTGCCAATAGACGCGAATGGTATACACAACGCAAGAACTGGGGAAATCGTCGGTGGTCACATGTAATATTCTCATGTGAGTCCCTGGACACTTTAGGCCTCCTTGATAGGCGTGGTCGAATCTAGCAACGTCGTAACGAACGCCATGCCAAAGTTAACCTGAGGCAGCATGACATATTTGATGGGGATGGGCTTGTTATGGTGTGGGGTGGGATCACTATGACTAACCGAACTCCACTCTATATCGTGCAAGGAAGAGTCACTAGCCAGTACTGACACTCTATGTTTTCCCGTTTGCACGACATGAGGGACGCCGTTTTGTCTTTCAGGACGACATACAACGACCGTGTTAACCGTGCAAGAATATCCATAGGATGCCCTGACCAGCAATGAACCCTGACCTTTCCCCCATTGAAACTGTCTGGAACATCTTAGACCGACGTGTGCGTCAACGTGAAAGACCACCAGCCGCTCTAGATGAACTTGGCCAGGCGTTGGTGGAAGAAAGGGACCGACTGCGTCAAATTACCATAGGTATAGACTCATACGCACGATGTCTCGACAAATCAATGAGTGTTTGGACAATAATGGGAGCATTACGCACCACTGACGCAAAAATGTCAACTTTCAAGTTCCGTTTCTTACGCATTCCTTCTTTCATGGACCACGACAGCAAGAGAAACTGTTTAGGTAATGAAATATTGTTTACTCAATTCCTTCTTGGTAAAGGTGCAATTAGTTTGGGACCAATTATTATTATTATTAGTTTGTTATTGACCTTGCAATTTCAAAACCACCTACTCTTTTTGAAGAGTATATATTATTTTGTTTGTTTTCTTATTATATAGGATGCAAAAGAAATAGGGATATAAAGGATCCTCCCCTTTTCAAGGATTTAAGTGTGTCTTGAAGCAGCATTGATCTTCTTTCTACATGGTATTCTGGTTTGGGAGTTGTGTTACTGATTGTAATCTGGTAGTAATTTTCCCCGTCTCGCAAGCACACACGTGATTACATGTACACTGAACCAAACTGAAAAGTTCACACTCTGATTTTAAGTCTACATGTGCAGTTGATACAAAATTGAGTTTTTAAACTTTCAAAAGTATCTAGCTTTCACATTACTCAAAAAAGCAAAAGCATTTTTGAACCAACATTTTTTTCGATACAGAGGACAGGACTGATGCTCTGTTAAAAAACACAATTCTCACAGTGATTTGGCACAATGTTAGTCACGAGTGTAGCTTCCGTGAGCGTTCCTAACTGCCACACAACTTCGTCGCCTGGACTGGTGAACAGTGACCACTCTAACCGGAAGTCTGCGCCATTGGCTGACCAAATCACTTGCAAGATCCCGAAGAGCCTGTGCCTGCACCCTCTGAGCTCTTAACCTTCGTCCAAGTTCATCCCAGAAGTGTTCGAAGGGATTCAGGTCTTGAGAACGGGATGCCCATTCAAAGACATTGACATTTTGTAGCACTCAAGCGTGAGTCTTGCACTGTGCGGTGGTGCGTTGTCGTGCTAAAGTGTCAGACCAGGGTCAAGCATGTTGTTGACAGAAGGACAACAAAACAGGACTGAGGACCTGATCCTGATATTCTGCAGCTGAAAGGTTACCCTGATTGACAACCAAGGGAGTCTGAAAAGGGAACCCTCATTGAAGATGACCCTGTTTCACTGTCTTTGGTTAAATCGTATGCAACGCAACTGCTGAAATCTATTGATCTGTGTCACGATAGGTCCAGTGACTAGTCTTTGCACTCGAAACCCAGCAGTCCTAAGACGTTTCCTGGCAGTTTGGGCTGTTATATCTGACCTTGGAAGAGTTCTCTGCTGGTGGCAGTATCGGTCAAAACACTATTACGAACGCGATTGTAGCCGGATCTGATTGCCCTCATTCGGTGTTGTCACGAACACAACGTGCTCCTGGGTGTGGATGGTTCCAGATTGATGAAAACCCATGCGGAGGTTATAAATTGGGTGCTGACTACACTCAAAGGTCCAACCTGCAACAGATGTGGCATGGAGTAAGTTTTTGATTTAACTAGAGTGTCCACGGGAAACTGAACTCAAGAGTTACTGGTGCAACAGGTACTTAGCGTTTCACAAGTAAGAGTTGTCAGATGGCATGAAGATGCTGCATCTCTATTTTCATTGCTTCTTTGGACATTCTTTTCATTTTAGGAGAATATAAAATCAAATTTCAAAATATTTCTGACAATTTCTTTGTTTCAAGGTTTGTGATGTAACCTAATGCCACTGGGTAGTTCAACAACGTTAAACGTTTTCGTAGAACCCTTGTCGATGTAGCCAAGGGGTCTACGAAGACGTTTAACGTTGTCCCTAAGTTTCTTTAATCAGTCTATGTTTATGTGAGAGATATACCCATACTTTCCGAGGTGTCTCGGCCGATACACCGAGGAAGTGTGGGTATATTTGTCTTATAACCCACTCCGGTCGAGTTATAATCATAACACACAAGTATATTTCACAAAATAATTATTTTACATATTTGCCAAGAATGTCTCTAAAAATATCCACCCTAAGGAGGCCTCACTGGGACTGTGACGCATTCACATTGGGCTCGTGGAGCTCGTGCAGCAAATGCACGGGTTGTTTTACGATCACTGTTTTGGGCGTGCATGCTTACTAGAACTCTATAGCCCCTTTTCAGCATTGTGATCTGATACACCTACAGTTTTGCTGATATTCCTACACTTTTGATCGCAAAAGTGTAGGTGTATCCAGATATACACCTACACTTTTAACAAAAGAAACCATGGCGACGAGACCGGAAGTGGGGTATAAGAAGGGGATATTCTCCCACACAGCATAAGATGAATGTGATATTCTCCCATGCAGCATAAGAATAAGAATATATTCTGCCACACAGCATAAGATGAAGGTGGATATTCTCCCACGAACCATAATATGAAGGTGGATATTTTTACACACAGCATAAGATGAAGGTGGATATTTTAACGCAGCACAAGGTGAAGATGGATATTTTCCCATACAGTATAAGGTGAAGGTGATGTTCTCTCACAAAGTGTTGGATGAATGTGGTATCATACAGCAGAAAGGTGGATGTTCTCCCACACAGCATAAGATGAAGGTGGATATTCTCCCACACAGCATAAGATGAAGGTGGATATTTTAACACACAGCATAAGATGGAGGTGGATATTCTCCCACACAGCATAAGATGAAGGTGGATATTCTCCCACACAACATAAGATGAAGGAAATGTTCTCCCACACAGCATAAGATGAAGGTGGATACGTATGTTTGCACACAGCATAAGATGAAGATGGATATTCTCCCACACAGCATAAGATACAGGGTGATATTGCCCCACACAGAATATAATGAAGATATTCTCCCACATGGCATGAGTGGACATTTTCCCACAAAGCATAAGATGAAGGTGGATATTCTGCCCGAGAACTTGACATGAAGGTGAATATTTTGCTACATATAATATGGCCTGGATATTCAAACCAGAAGTATAAAAGGAGGTAATATTTTGTCACATGGCTTGAACACTGTATGTATAACATATTTTGTAACCAAGCATGAATTTGTTATTTTGTTGTAAAAAATGACCCTCGACCATCCAATTTACCACAAGTGAGTGAACTATTTATTTATTTATTTATTTATTTCCATTTTTTGTGCAGCATAAATGATAGTTCACGAATTGAAAGTGAACCATAATTTATGCTTGTATTTAGTCCTGTTTACATTGCAGATACATGTACATTATTTTGTATCCCTTTCTATACATAACACACAATCTTCATTCATGTTGATTGTGGGTTTATCAGTTTCTAAATTTCTGGAAAAGGGTTGTGTTTATTAAAAGTGCTTATAAATGCAAAATTGACAAGAGTACAATTTGCAGATAAAAGTAAACTTCTGTTTACCTGCTCAGATGAAGCAAGAGGCTTGTTCAGGAAGCAAGGCGCCTCGTGCACCTCATATAATAGAAGTGAACCGATTGGTGCCTCGTTTAATAAAAGTGATCTGATTGGTCCAATAGCTGAGGCGCCTTCTTTGCCTTCCTCTCCTGAACACGCCTCTGGTGAGCTTATTGGTCGACAAATGTAAGCTGAACCTGTGTGAACATCAAGATTTCTTTCGGGAAATACAAGTTGTTTTAATTTTGAGAAATTAGGAAAAGACCCTGTGACTAAACACTCTGCTGCACTGTTAATCTACCATAAGTATTACATGCAAGCATGTATGCTGAATGAGGTGAATGAACACAATTCAGATTATTAAAATGGTTGTGAAAGGAAAGTGTACAACGTCAGAAAACAAGGTACAGTCCCATATAACCCTTCATCCCTTCGTCAGCAGTTGCACATTCTAGGTGGATGGGTGCCATGCAAATTCAGTGAAGTCATGCACATGTTCTAGTTCAGCTTACATTTGTTGACCTATAGTATTTGATTTTACATATGTCCAGAACCGAAGCATGTCAACTGCTTAAATATGTTTTAAAAGCAGAGGCTAGATTTTTATAATTGTTGCCTTTCCTAGCTCTGATCTGTGTCCGAGGCCCAAGCAGAGAAGAGTATCATAGAGCAGGATTAGCTTTTCTGTGCCTTGATGGGTTTAACAATAGTCTAGATTTGGCGGTGTATTTATACTATTTGCAATGACGAGTCCAGTTATGAATGTTTTGTAGTGCATGATGTCATAAATTGAGTGTTTATACGGTGTCTGGGTTGTTGTTTTAATGTGTTGACTACCTCACTCTGTAGTTTGCGAGTATCTGTACGGATTGTGAATCCATCCTTCTGGAGGACACCATACTTTTGTTTAGCTCAGCAGTGGAGCAGTCATTTTTCAGTGCACATGCTCACAGATATCTTTAAGCCCAAAGATTGACCCCTGAGACGGATGTAGCGACACTGGTAACATGGGTGCAGGGGATGGTGGAAAGAGGGGGTGGGGGGGTGGTGGTGGCTGGGGTCAAACAGCTCCACTTTTCACGAGGCCGGGACTGAGCCCCTCTCCCACCTTCTAGGGTAAATTTTTTTTATGAGGTTTTGTTTTGGCTTTTCGGACCTTTTAGGCACGGTAATACCAGGGCCTGTTTGCATGAGAAGGAAGTAAGCATCTACTTCAATGCGCTAAATACTGGAGGTGCCATCCTCCAAGACAAGATCATACGGTGACAGATCTTTCCAAGTTGCTGCCCCCACACTGTGGAACGATCTGCCCATTACAATCCTGCAGAGACTCTAAGTGTTTTTAAAGCAGAACTAAAGACGCATCTGTTTCGTCAGGCTATCAGTGTTTGACTATATATGTTTAGTGTTGAGTGCTTTAGAACAGACCTAGTTTTTCTACTTCAGAAGTAAAGGCGCTACTTTGGTATGCATGAGACCGAAGTAAAGCTAACTTTGCAAGTAGCACTGTAGTTACTTCCGAAGTAACGCAAGCTTACTTTTGAAGTACGTTACTACATTGTCATGCATACGGACCCTGTTAACACCAACTCCCTGATACCCCTAGCCCCCACTCTGAAACTGCTTCCACCATCCCTGGGTGATATGGCTGAAAGATTGCCAAGTCACATGCCATCCAAATCATGCACTCTATTGAAAATGTATTTGCTTTATCACGATTCAGAACTACGAGATTGTTATGTAACTGAAAGAGGGCTACAAAAATACAAATATCTTCTTCTTAATTGTTTGCGTAGCTCACATGTAGATTTTCATCACCGTAGTGATGCAGCGGAGAGAATGCGAGCTGCCGCTTTAAAAACAAAGTCTCACAGGTTCAAATTCAAAAAGCGTGGAGCTGTGAATCTTTGTTACCCCCACCCCCAAGGACCTCCTTCCATGTCAAACCGGGGCACGGAATGGCCCATTGGTTAGTGTGTCGACCAAGCAGTTTGTCAGTTGTGGTTCAAGTCCCGCCCGGGCACTTCTCTTTCAGCCCAGAGAGACAGGAGCCCAGACACCGACGTGATGTTGTCGGGTCTGTGCTGATGTGGCTGAAAGATTGCTGAAAACCATGTAAAACCACAAATCACTCTCTCTATGTCAAACCATAAAGAATCCTAAGTAGAATCTCGCTCTGATGGTTGCATACCTGGCAGATGTCAGTGGCCTCCTCCTGTTCTGAACTGACTTCGGTAACATAGCTGAAAACCTGGTGAAATTGATGTTTCATTTCATGCTCAAGAAACCCAGCCCTGGTTTACAGGTTACAGATACTCGACATTTCTGCAAACACTGCATCAGTGAAATACCTCTGCAAGTAATAATCTTTGCTTTCTGAAACAAAATTTAAAATAGGAAGTGGTTGCCCCACACATGATCTGTCTGAAACAAGCAGGAGGTGGTCAACGGTTTTATTGTGACCATCATCAATTGTGCTGTTGTAACTTAAACCCAATGACAACAGCTCATTCAGTGTACCATGAGCGAGTATTCAGCATGATGTTCATCATCGTTCAGCTGTATGGCTGCAGTGAGGGCACCCTGATCAAAAGTCGAGCACCAACTGACCTGAATTAGGTTCAAACCAACAACTGTCAAACAGGTAAAAGGCGTTATCCTTTAACTGAACCATGACATAATAGACACACCTTCATGTCCTAATCCTACTAGGATGTTTAGATCAAGTTAACATCGCCCGACTACCAATGTTGAATTCAGAAAATGTTTCATCTGGTATGAGCAATCTTTCAACCAAACTGCAATGAACTGTCCAGTTTACAATGGCCCTGCACCATTTGACACTACATATCACACCCAAGAAGCCCCATGTGCATTTGTAGCAACTTTGTCTATTTCCTTGACTGGGCAGAAGACTTGTATGTGTCTGGCATGCTGTTGTGAGAGTAAAACTCATATGGAGAGGAATCACAAGCAGAATGGGTGGCATCTAATTTCATATACACAAGTATGTTAAGACTGGCCCCATGTGGTGGCGACCAAGATACTAGGGCAAAAAAGTGTCTAGCCACTTGCACTTCTTGCAACATAATGAAGACAGTCTAGTCTTAACTAACTTACGATAGGCACCAATTGCAGAATATGCCCAAGTTAAGTCTTCTAAGAATGAAGTATGTTTACATATATCAGGGAGACATGCATCATTCTAATGTAAAATGGTTAATACTGTACGTGAAACGTTGTAAAAGTAACTGTTCACCATATTAAGACAAATCAAAGAAAAAATTAAATTAAACAGGGCATAAATTATTATTTATTCAGGTACAAGTTGGCAGATAATAGCTGATTTGATCTTTACAATACATCATGATGTAAAATACACTGGTTATATTTCCACCAATGGTATAGCATGAACATGTATACAGACCAACCTGATTGGTTAAAATAAAACCACCTGGATCTAACCAGCCCTGTGATTGGCTACAGCTACAACAGGTCTCTTCTAACTAATATCATCATACAATGGTTAGTTTTCAGCAAAGCACATAAATATATCCACTCTGTTAGGTATAACAAGGTCTAGTCTGGCCTGGGTGGGGGCCTACATAATGAGCAAGGCCAGAGCTATGTAATAAAAACATGTACAAGTATATTAACGTTCACACCAACGTTATACCTGTATGCATACAACTGTACAAACAGGAGGGGGGGAGGTACGGGGAAAAAGAGGGAGGATGGTGTAAGAGATGATGAATAATGTGCACTGGAAATAACAAACTGTTAATCACCAGAACCTGCAATGGCAGCAAAACCAGACCAAGACGAGCCACCTGTCTCTTAACTCTGGTTACCTACTTTTCACCAAGGTCTGATCTACAAAAGCAACTCCATCTTCACAAAATGAATTTCAAATTCTGCATCTTTCTGAAAAGTCGTTCAATTCTTAAAATAGCATTTCTCCTTTCAAAAGGGCTTTGCCACAATAAATGCCTTCCTAAAAACAAATTTCCAGTGCACAATATTATCATCTCTGTCCAACAACGGGAGAACAGAGTTGTGTCCCTTCATGCATGTACACGGTATCGTTTACAAGAGATCATTATTACATTGGCATTCCACAACAGCCATTAAATGCTTCAAGTCAACTGAATCCTTTCCATTTGCAAATTGTACAATAGGTTTTGCAACAGAAAACAATTTACAATGATGTAATAAAAGAATAGATTCATCATCGTGATAAATATTTGGTTTTATGGATGTGCATGTTTGTGGAAATGTTGGTTTTAATTTAACTGGAGTTTATGCTCCTAATATTTGTTTGAAATATTCACTTCTTTGGCTATGGGTATTAAAACAAAGCCAATATAGTTGTTCCATTTTTTTTACATTGTAAGAAGCTTTAAGTACTATTACTTTAATAGAGGTTTTAGAAATGTGTCCGATTTGTCACCACAACAAAGGCTCCATTTTTTGGCTGAACCAAAATTAACTGACCAGGCTTGGATCATGACTGACGATCAGATCAACAAGGCCATGACATGCCCCAGAGCCCTAGAAAATCAACATAAAAACACAACACTGGTTTTGTTTCTATACATTATTGTACATGGTTACAAGCAGCCAAACCAAGGTTGATGTACGACTGCCAGTTGCTGACCTTGTCAAATCCTATTTCCGCCAGAGACTGGCAATCTGCCATCAACCATCCTATATCAGAAGTCTCTCAAAGGGACTTGACCATCTATAAACTTCTAAAAATGTCCATAATCCCAATATCATAAACATTACAGAAATATATTTAAAGATATTCAGTCTTCTATTAATGAGCCAGTGATGTTGGATCTAACAAGACTATCAGCAATGTTTCAGCCACACCATCACCTACCCATGTTGACACCAAGAGTTTGATCTCTGGGCTGAAAGATTGGTTGGATTAAAAGTGGGACTTGGCAATCTTTCAGCCATATGCCCACCGAGTGCAGGACACAAGCCCACATCACCAGTGGGGAGCAGCTGGATGATTTCTGGGCTGAAAGAGAGGTACCAGGGCAGATTTCGAATCACACCCACCAATTTTACAAGTCACTGCACTATCTTGCACCAGTTAAACACAGATTTTGAAGCGTAAATTTTGATATTTTTGGACACTGACCATGTATACATGTGTATGAAGCATGGAGTTTACAGAATCGAGTTCAAGTCCCTTTAAGAGAGCACATCTTTAGCGGTTCACCTGAGAAGGCTGTGCCCTGATCACATAAAAATACATATCTGGATTAACATTTATGAAAACATATTCTCGTATTGCAACTAAATTGAATCAGGCTCACCAACAAAGCTTCAGATAATTACACAGAAGAATTGCAAGTTTAACTATACATGACTAGTTTAAATACATTTTCTTCACACAGATCAACAACCTCCTTTATGTATGTCACAAAATTCAGTGAAATCTCAGACATGCGTTTATGGATATCAAAATATCAGCTGTTTTGAGTAACATTAACAGAAAGTGATCTTTCTCTTGATTCATATAGGGATGCCACCACACTCGTTCCTTAACTGGGGGGGGGATATTCATTCACTGAAGACCGACTCCACCAGCAGTTGTAATAAGTAGGAGTAAATTCTTGTTGATGTCAGGTCTTTCTCTCTGGGTGAGGTGAACCAGGCAGAATCGAACCCACAACCAGTCAAGGCTGACAAATAAATGGGGTCAACTCGAACCACTGCACTATCTCGGGCCAATGCAGAAACTATTTAGATTATCATAACCAAAGAAAACTGAGAAAAGATATGACTGCATATAAACTAACAAACTGTCTTTTAATCATTTAAGACCTTAAACCTCTGTCTGTGGATTCTAGTGGTGCATTTGTTAACATCACGGTTTCTGTGAGAATTTCAAGATATATGTGAAGATGGTTAGTTATGATATGGGAGAATAACTGAGATTACTTAAACTAATGTGAAAAAAAAATTATGTGGACAAAACAAAATAATTTCACAACTATGGGAGAGAACTTCAAAACCACGTACACTTGCTTAGGTTATATTGCTCTGGAATATGGTGAACGTTAGGTGCTTGCAGGCATAAAGGAATTCATATATATGTCCGACATTTTCATAATTGAAGATGATTTCATGAAAGAAATCATACGTCATCGAAAATTATCCAGCACGCCTTGGCCTTTACCATGACGTCTGAATATTCCAAAATGCTGCAGTTTTGCAATTGTGACACATTAAGGTTGGAAAAAAAAAATCTTTTACTTTGGCATGAGAAATCAATGTTGTATACTAACCAAACGAGGCATAGAGTATGTTTATTGCTGTCTAGTCAAAATGATACTGCTTCTTTCACACACCATGACATCCAGAATCCACACAATGTTCACAATGTAATCGGGAGGCTACAGTAACAAAACTCAGGGATGAGGATGAATACAAATCAATTCTATGATAAATAAAATATTCAAATAATGGTTTGGGAAACCTGACAGTATTGAGTAGTTGGAAATAATTTGTTTACAAACCAAATCAGTGATAACCAATGATCTCTCCAACAGAGCTATTCAGTAGACCAAACAGGACAAACGAATCTAGACAACAACTTATTAAAAGAAAAATACAGTATTTTCAGTATTATGTAATTAAAACTCAAGTCAAATGTTTGAAACGTTTGTGTTCATCCCATCAACCCTTGTCTTAATATTTGTAATTAATGTTTTCACAGTTAGTATGAGGAACCAGATGGCAATTGGCAGAATCCGAGCAAATAAGCTACTAGCCGTGGCCAGCAAGTCTTCCCACGATACACCTGTGAGCGCTGACCTCACACAGAGAGTGATACGAAGCTGTTGTACTGGGAGATGTTCCTCTTGAGGATGTCTCCACAGGGACCTAAGACACGCTCAAAGCGTTGACGATCCATTTTGACACATTTGAGAGGGCCGCGGGACACAACCGTGGCTGCACGCGGGCGGTCCAGGAGCAAAGCGATCTCACCTGCAAAATAATAATGATACACGTAATAACCTGCCTCTGATTTTATATATATTTTAGGAACTGTACAACCTTAGGGTCTTGACAGAAGTCACATATTTTACAAAACACATCTCTGAAATCCAGAATCATCAAATGTTATTGTGCTCTGAAATTTATGATCCAAAACTGTTGCCAATAATCCAAACTTGTTCTACCAAGTGAAATTTTAGATGCTATTCACCAGCAATCAATCCAAAAATAATGGTTCTGTGCTTGTACTATCATTTCTTTACCATTTAGGATTACCATCATAAGAAGTAATTTCTTTTTCTTTCTCAGGAAACTTGACATTTGTTTCACAAACATACCAAAGTAGTCTGAAGTACCGAGTCGACCAACTTCAACAGGTTCTTCGTTGTCCGACCGCCTCTGTAACACAGCTGCTTGTCCCTGGAAAAGATGAAAGAAAGTCACAACAATTGTTTCAGATTTCTTCCATTTTTCCCCTTCTATTTTGTCAACATGTTAGGTGTAATTCCTGTATAAAAACCCTGCAGGGCAACAGTGTGTTGTGTTTTAATAGTGAACCTTCATGTTCCTGTACCTGAGGTGCATATTCCTGTCCCTGTGTGTGGCCAGAAATGATGATTCTATGTTACCAATTTTCCAAGAAAGGTGTCCAGATTGTTAACATTTTGCAGGGCAATCTTTTTACCACAATGCAATGTAATATGCAAGATGTCTACGGGGAATGGTTGGCAATATAGACATCACAAGTTCATAGTGCAGATTCTGAGAACTGTAAAACATGACAGTTTACTGCAAAGTTGCAAGACAATCTTTGAGCCATAACATTCCACTACAGGCCGTTCAGTATACAGTTCTTTAAGGCATTGATAGAAAAAGGAAAGCAACAGATCTCCATCTTTGCAACAAGCACTGTATGTGCTGCTGAGGCTATGCTCTGCCCGAAGTCCAGAAGGATGTCCAACATTTGTCATACATTGGTTAGACTGATGACTCTGAGATACTGAACTGAACTGCACTGAGTTGATGTCTCAAATTGCATGGGCAATCTTTCAGCCACCTGAAGTGCAAGGTGCACACAAAGCAGACAGATGACAGTTAAAAAAGAAATCTATAGAAACCTAAAAGCAACAGATCTCTTTTTAATTGCCTCATATGGAAAGCACTGGATTTTTGGGCCCCGTGTTCTTTCTAAGGGACATCATGTTGCAATTCTCATGTTGTTTCCATACACACACAATGTACTGGCATGTCATCATTATGAAATGTAAATAAGAAGTTATGAGAACACACACCAAAACATCGCCCAAAGAAAATTAAAGAAGTTATGATCCATAAATCATGTTGTTCCTGTATGCTGCCGACCAAACATGCCAATCAAGCAAGTACTCTCAGTGTTCCTGCTGTCAAATATTCTTACCGGTCCAGTGGACCAAGAGCGTTCTTGTGTAATCACAGGACTCCACCAATGAGTGCATATTCAAAATCATAAGATTATGCAGTCGTTGCTGTGACAACCTATTAAGGGCGGCCTTGTGAATTCGG
>JAUELE010152720.1:0-13961 GCA_031471655.1 Diodora aspera
GCTTATTCACGTTTGTTCATAATAATAATCTAAATCCACGGATATATGGCAGCAAAAAGGGGGGTGGGTAGGGACGTGTCCGCAGCGCCCCCCCCCCCCCCCGTCTCGTAGGTTCATGTCCATTCTATACTTCATTTCGACTCCCACATGTCCTTTTATAAATCTGCCGGATTCATATTTGGCTTACACAACACTGACAATGTGGGCGTGAATAATGAACAGAGAGACAGAGATATTTACAAGTGTTCATTTCCATTGCCAATATACTCCCTATTTGATAAAACCACCACAAAGCTTCCGTCTATCTAAATGACGTTTTACAGTATTGTATGTCTATCATGTCCACCACACAGGCGTCTTTAATGGCGAGTAGACACGAAGTTTCCCTGTACCGGTAATGAGTTCTTTTACATCTGGTAAATATCAATAATCTTAAGATGACGGTTCCATTTGATTGTTGTTTCATCACATTAGGTGGAATCTTAACACATGCTACCTTAATTAGCTGTGCGTTGGACAGGAAATGACTTTCCAAACCCACATATATAGATTATGCAGATGACAACGTTTATCTGGTAGGTTTCAGAATCACGCAAGTTCATGGTCCTGTTATTGTGATATCACTTTACTCAGTCCAACAAATTATTGAATGATCGGTGTAATGAACTACATATTGTCCAAAGCCATAACGGTGAGTAAATAAGTAATTTAATGTTACTGACATATATTTATTTTATATAAATGAACAAAGGAAATGTGTTGTTGCATGATAAGAAGGCTACGTTCATTGGTTGCTTTGCATACTCATGGTACGTTTAGGTGTTTATCACATTTCTGGTCAGTCGTGAAGTACCGATTTTTGTCATGATTTGTTTTCAGCAAATCGCAACATAAAACGTCAGGTATGAAGTATCGTGCATTTATCAATCATAAAATTAATGCTTTGCAAGTATCATATTATATTTTGTATATATTCCAATTAATGACCCTTCGATAATTTGCATCCGGTTTTCAGTCGTGTGCATATTTACTGGATGCCAGGGGCATTGTCATGCTTCGCTTTTATGCTCATACATAGAAACCACTGCCATATTACTCATGGCTTCTGTTCGTTGTCACAAATGTTTTAAGTTGTATGGCCTTATAACTCGAAATTCTGAGACCCACCGTCAAAGAGCTTCGTGTTCTGAAGAAATTTAATGACAAGGCTACCTGACATTTCTTGTTTGTAAGGATACGACGAGATAACGCCAGCCAAGTTTTGCCGAAGTGTCAAATTTGCATAGAAACAATTCAACCACTCGTTTAAGAACAGTTTGGTTGAAGGAACTTTCGGACCGTCGTTTTGTAAAAGAACCGTCGTTCACTCCGTTCGATCTTTGGACATGCCACAGTTCGACTCCCATTACCTGCGTTAGAAGAAGTCTTTAATTCAGTCTCGATTTATCAATAATTTATCATAAGGGTGTTCCACAAGTGTTCACATTGTCACGACATCATCATCACCATCATGGAACAGACTCCATGCACCTTCAGTATGTATGTGGGAACAATCGGAATCCAGTCGATATAAACCTGCCGCCCGGGTACCTCTCTTTCAGTCCACAGAGACAGAAGCCGCGACACCCACGTGATGATGTGGCTGAAACATTGCTAAAACAACGTAAAACCCAATGACTCACTCACAATACGGCACAATCTATCTTTAGTTGTCAAATATTCAAGTAAAGCGGTTGAAATCATGACGTACTCACATTAGAGACCTCGAATTGGTAGTTCATTTGTATATATGTGTTAGCAGCTGCTTTGAAATCAGCGTTTGTCTCCCATCCATATTATCAAAGCCCATCGAGAACAGCTTCCACATAAACAAACGCTTTGAGTGGAGAAAATAAAGGCGTAACATAAAATTAAGGATACAGTTACACAGAAAGGCGCCTCGTGATAACAATATCAATAAAAGTTCATGAGTCAAGTCATGAGTGAAATTGTAAGGTTACCATGGGTTATAAAAGCATTACTGATCCCACAAAATCAACAACGCTTTACTGGAGTTCAAAGAGACGAAGTTTACATTTACAATGTAGCGTGGAATCAAAATGTCAAGCTGAGATAAACCATGTCCTCGTGGGCTGATCTTTACAATATTTACTATCCAGGACATTTCCCCAAAGGAATCATTTTAACTGCATCAAGTAAGATGCAACGGACCTTGATAATCGACGCCAGTCCGGTTCCAGTTCAGATAGCGGTTACGCCATCAACCTGCTGGATCGTGAACGCTAGTAGTTCTTCACAAACACTTTATGTCAACATTGTGATCCCAAACGTAGAGTGAGCAATAGGTGCACAGAGAGAGAGACAGAGAGAGAGAGAGACTTGAGACTGATTAAGAGAGAGAGAGAGAGAGACTAAGCGAGAGAGGCTACGAGAGAGATTAAGCGAGGGACTAAGAGAAAGAGACTTAGATTGACTAAGAGAGAGAGAGACTTAGATTAACTAAGAGAGAGACTAAGAGAGAGAGAGACTTAGATTAACTAAGAGAGAGACTAAGAGAGAGAAAGAGACCAACAGAGAGACTACGAGAGAGAAACTATGAGAGAGAGACTACGAGAGAGAGACTAAGTGAGATAGATAGAGAGAGAGACTAAGAGAGAGATAGAGACTAACAGAGAGACTAAGAGATAGAAAGAGGCCAAGGGAGAGACTAACAGGGAGACTAATATTGTCTCCTAGTATAATCGCAAAGCATCCGATTAAATTGCTGGTCTATACTGACCGGCATAATCTTGACACGTTGAGATGGCGGTGTATAAGATGATCACCGCATCTTTCCTAGCATAGAACACTTTTAATATAAGCGCATAACGGGTTCCTTGGGCCTGTAGCATAAATATTGAGAGAGGTCATGAGAATATCAACACGAGGACTGTACGCACAAGGAATCCGTTATGCATAAATATTAAGAGTCGTCTATCTCTGATCTCAAATACGATCAGTTTATCGCAGGAGAAAATCTGGCATCATCAGTTGGGAGCTAAACGACTAGATGCGGTGAAACCTGCTAGCTATGGCTGGTACTGATACTATGATGACACAGCGTATAGCCAGATTTCGACGCAGCTATCCCACCACTAAAACACATTAACTAACTTTGTCCTTATTTAAGCGTAATATTTAGGACTTTGTGATGTGTTGATTTGCATCTAAAATGAAATATATCTTCCTTTGTTCTTTATAATTGTGTTATGTGTAAGAAACTATCGCAGAATATTTTAATTGCTACACAAAATAGAAAAAAAATGTAATTTAAAAAATTGGGTTTGTTTTGGAAATACACACACCGTTTTACGAAAAGTGATTTACATATTCGAAAATACGGTAAATAATCGGTTAGATACATAGCTTCGGAATGTCACTGTTTAATGCACACCAAGCCGAGAAATAGATTTGACGTTTGATTTGAGTTAAACTTATTCTTCATCATGATGAAAGCCAAACCAAGCCCTGTAAAGTCTTCTGAAGTAACTACTGATCTGAATTAAAGGGAATTTAAAACTAGCCTACATGTACTTGCATCAACACCTTTCGTGAAATCGTGTTCACTTCTAGACCTTACAATCAAAATGACAAAACGACTGAACAAAGTTTGTCGTATGGATGTGCAACGTTATGTAATACATGTACTTTTCTTTTCTCTTTTAGATCATATACTACGATCTATGTTTACAAATCTGTGTCGAATCAAGCCAGTAGAGAGATGACAATACGCATTACACAACAGCAATTTCTTTATTATCCCACTTATACTAACCATTTTAGGTCTAACAAAGTCAATGACAACTACAATAACTTGCCAGGAAGACATCGTGTACAAACAGCACTACTGCCATCACACTAAGCATCTGTTAATGCAATTAGCCTTCTTCTTTAACAAATATATCCAATGAGTATGCGTATCGTCCAGTGGCAAGTAGCCAATATGGGGTAATTATTTGTAAACCCCGTCATCGCAGTCAGAAAGGTTACTTTCATATTTGCTCAGAAGACCATCAAGAGCGTGCTCTCGGCACAAGCAATTATTTGCACCAAGTTTTCGAATATTGGTTTGTCCAAATGTGCTGAGGAACTGACGCATCGGCTGTGGAAGTGACAGTTCATTTTATGTGCCTCTTCAGCTTCCTATTATCGACTTTACTGCCGTGGGCATTCCGGTGAAGGAAGAAAGGTTTCTCTAGATTGGATTTAATGGTGGTATCGTATGTGGATAAGTTAGTCGTGATAATTATGTGCACGATTTGTCCCAGTACACTTCAGCTTTATGCACAAAGATAAACCCACACCACCTGATGTCGTGTAACATACGTGTACAAGTTTGTAAGTGAACTGTTTTACTATTTCCAAAGCAGCTATGAGCATGGTGTTTAGCAACTAGTATTTAGAATGCTATATTCCTCTAACCTTGTATCATGAAGCTTCTGGTCTCTGTCTGTGGTTTATGTCAACGGTTATATACATGTATTAACAACTTTGCACATTGCTAGGATAGCCTACCATTTAATGCCAAATATGTATTTGATTTTTTCAGTATCGGGCATGAAAACATTGCTGTGATACCATTCATGCCAATTATGTTTGATGTTTTTCAGTATTGGGCGTGAAAACATGTTTGTGATACCATTCATGCCAAGTATATGTTTAATTTATTTTTCAGTATCGGGCATGAAAACATTGCTGAAACATTCATGCCAAATATGCGTTTGATTTTGTTCAGTATTTAGCATAGAAACACTGTTAGGATACCATTCATGCCAAATATGACTTTGGTTCTCTTTCGGTGTTCGGCGTAGAGACATTGATGTTATACCATTCATGCCAATTATGACTTTGGTTCTTTTTCAGTATTGGACTTGGAAACTAGATTCACACTGAAGGGACGAGGAAGTTTGGATAGCAATGTGTCCTCAGTTAGAACACTGTGAAGCCTGATTGCCTAAAGTAAGAATGGATAACTATACAACAGCCTACCTCAATGCCACGGTGACAGTGGACATCAACAATTCATCCGGACAGAACTATTCAACTCTGGTTGACTATTACGCTGACGAGGAAGAATATGACTACTCACAGTTTGATTACCCAGGAGGATTCGAACACAAGCCTACCTGGGAAATCGTGATAAAGACAGTTTCGTACATACCCATCATTGCTCTTGCCATTGTTGGAAATATCCTGATCATCATCGTTGTTGCTCGCAACAAACGTATGCAAACTACCACCAACTATTACATTGTCAACCTCGCTGTGGCGGACCTTCTGGTAGCGTTGTCCTGCTCGTGGGTTCATCTTGTAACGGACGTCACGGATGGATGGGTACTGGGAGCGTTTTTCTGCCGATTCAACACTTTTGCACAAGGTTAGTAAGTTCAAATACTAAATCAAGTAAGTAGGAGACGTGTGCTTGTGTTTAGCTTTCCGTGTTGCACCGGTCTTTCTGTTATTATTATTATTATTATTATTATTATTATAGGCAGCGTATATAGCGCACATCTCCACGCTGCTTGGCATGCTCAAGACACTCTATATTCCCCGGTCAAAGGACTTCCGTAACCACACTTATACAGTCTCGACTCCCTGGGAAGTATACACTTCTTGCTGCCAGTTAACCTGTATTGGGCGCCACCCGTAGAAAAATACAATTCGTGTTAGATTGTAAATGTATATTTTTTATTTACGATTCTGAAATGGGTGTGTTTTCGGTATTCGTGTTAAATATTACTAGTATCGTCTGTGTGTGTAGTTTAGAGGAATGATATATCGTCAAAGTTGATTGGTCCTAAGAATGGAAAAACGTCCGCTATCGGTATTAGGTAGTGCACGCATAACGAACATTTATAAACGTACGAACTACAGATAAGACCTAAAAGTTACAAATTAATTTAATTAATTTAGCAATTAACATCTATTTTCTGCTTTTTGGGCTAATATGTAGCGACGTTTTCGATGTGGCGACGAGTTCGGTTTAATTCTAAATAAATAGCTCATAGGACACGTCACAGTGCTACTGATGTTTAACTTTGGGTGTTGCACTGGTATTTCTGACTTATAAAAAAGAACTGAAATTACACTCGTCAGTTGAACACCACAAGAATCAGGAAATCAGGAAAATGGATGAGTACTATTATAACAATGCCGATCTCATGTCTATTAATGTGTGCATGCATTCATGCCTCATAAGCAAAATACCTAACTGAATATTTTATACATGTACACCTTCTTCTACATGTACACGATTAGCACTTCCAGTCATTTAAATATACGTCTCTATGTCAGTCTGCAATGCCTACTTTCAATATATGTCTAAACACTTTGTATACGCATGCTAATTAATTTTGTCACTTCCATATAATAAGGCAGACATGTGTAGAGGTAATGAAATACAGACAATAGTTCCTTAGATCCACATGAAGATTTAGTAAATCAAAGAGCAATATCAGGTTCAATTTTAATCAACAGGATCAGAGATGAACTGTTAACATGACAAAACATAACTGCAAATAAGAGGTGACAATAATAACTTAATGGAAATAATGATTGGTTACTTAATGTGATAATTAAACTTGGAACCCTGCCCAATTTGTTTAATGCAGTTGCCAGCTAAGGTGGCATGACTTCTACCAAATACTTATCTTATTCAGTTAATACAAATTGTATATACATAATGCATGTATATGTGTATGCACGCTCCCGATTTGCTTACTGGTCATGCTTCTTCTCACACAAGCAATTGAGAACCAACGTGTTGGCATGTTTCACGATACCGGTTATAAAGCTTACAAATGTTTATCCTCACCCCCACCCCACCAATAACCTCTGCAGGTGATTTATATAGTCGATTAAAGTTATAAAAAGGCGTTGTATGTAAATGAGATATATGTATGTGAGGGGAGTCGGCCACGTGTAATGCACGGAGGTCACAAGCTTGCGAAGTTAAGCACCGTCGAACCCGTAGAGTAGTTGGATTGGTGATCGGCCGGATTTGAAAGCTTCCAGGCCTTCGAGAGTTCGCCCCTGCTCGCGCTGAGACGCTGGCAATGTCAGTGGTGTCACCTTGGGCATTACTCGTAAATTGCCTCAGTCCATCCATCTGAAATTGAGTACCTGATCGGAGAGTGATGGTTATGTGAAAGTTAACTGTCTGGCGCCTAACTGGCAGCTTGGTTGTATATTCCCCAGGGAGTTGACGAAAATTGGGGACGGTACACTGTTCCAATGGCCGGGATAATAATGTGGCGCTTTGAGCATGCACTCACTGTATGATACTAGCGTGTAATACATACACACATTATTATGTATGACACCAATGATCTTTTTTATAAAGCGTTAGAAAAATCCAAGTAGCCATGGGATCTATTTCCCTGTCACCATAATGAAAGCCTG
The DNA here is from genome assembly GCA_031471655.1 of Diodora aspera. Classification (NCBI taxonomy): domain Eukaryota; kingdom Metazoa; phylum Mollusca; class Gastropoda; order Lepetellida; family Fissurellidae; genus Diodora; species Diodora aspera. The sequence goes on from JAUELE010152720.1 coordinate 7,441, forward strand.
GATTGCTTTCAAATACCATAAGAGTTTCAGAGCAGGCTTATCGTGATTGCCTCTCCATTGACCGCATATACAGCCTCGTCTCAATATGCTTAACCTTTTGGGCGTCAGGTCAAATAGAGCTCGCTGGATACCAATCGCAATGAAATACACATTTTCGACTAAGCTGCATTTATTGGATGCCTTCGACGACACTAAGAGCATTTATTTGATGGCACCAAATTACTCCCTGCTTATGAGTTTTTGTTATGGTTATTAAGTTTTCAAATTGGATACAAACTCATTACCATGATAATTTTGAGCATATTAGATTAATATGGAGACGTTGTTTATTTGACTAAAGCATTTGTTGTATTTAATATAATGTTAAATGACCGATTGTCATTGATTCATGGTCATACATTCCTTTATTAACAGCATGTTGGCAGCGTCGTACTAATACAAATCTATTAATACAAGCAATGTATAGAATCTTATATATGCATCATATCGCCTGACAAATAACGACAAATAAATGAATGCGTGGATTGAATATTAAGGATATTCATACGACAGAAAAGATAAATTATGCCTTTAAAAGTTAGAAGATACGCTTCTTGATAGAGATGAGAAAGCAGCACATACCGACCTTAATTCCAATTAGGGCAAGAACGATGTTGTTATAATGTTATTCGCGAACCAAAGCTTATGATTCATCATTGTTGGTGACTGTTGCTCAAATGATAAAAGGATATACATTTATTATGTTGTTTAGTGTTTTTTAACTGATAAAAGAACAAATTATTTAAAGATTTCCAGAAAAATATATATATGAGAGATTTTGTCAGCAACTTACAAATATTGTACATGTGTATTGTAAGCGTGGACATTGATAATTTTTACCCGATAATGTTTTCGCAAGGCGTAGCCGAGCTAAGTTTTGAGTGACGGAGAGAAAGTTGTCTCCGGCGTCTACCGAGGGTTTGGTCGGTATTTCACATGTGCCACACGCTCGCACATGCTCTATCACACCTAGCACGCGCAGCACGTGCAATCTTCCCATTCACCACGTTAAGCACGTGCGCGGAACGTGAACGCTTGGAGTGTTTATCAGATAAGCTGCTCATGGATCTCTCACAGCACATGCACAGCGGGTTTCTTACGGTTTTAGCTTCGTTTTAATATTCTCGTAATAAATAAGCAAAGGGGCATATTCGAAATTGTATCATTTTAAAAGCATGCCTTCTAAAATCCTCGAATCGTTCTATACACCACATTGTTTTCCCGATATGTTTACGCCAACATTCACGCACAGTTATGCAATAAACAAAAGGAATTCCCCTTGAGGCTATAAATAGATCTCGCAACGGCATGCATATTCTGATGACGTCACGACATGGTTCCGGGCTGAAACTGCGCATTCAGTCAAAAGGTGGAGAGTAGTATGACTAGCGCTTGATAACGGGTAGTTAATCGTCCACAACAAGATGTCATCGTTATATGTACGAAATCCATTTGTTATACAAGGAGCGATATGAAAAGTATTTATCGTTTTTGTTTGTTGTGTGAGTTGTAACTTTGATCATGTCGCTTTAAGAGAAACCTGTTATGATATGACAACAAAAGCGAGGCTATAGGCGCAATCAACCAGTTATACATAATTATTAAGAGTAGTCTATGGATTGCGAAGCCCTCCTGAGAACATTTGAGATAATATAACCATGTGGTATATCAGGGGATAATGTAGCTTATGCCAACAGGAGTCGTTTCCATATTTGATCGGCATCGCGCGACATGTTCCGATAATGACTCGATAGCGACGTTTATTTATTTTTAATTAGCTTGGAACATTCCAAAAGGAATGGTCTACCAACATGTTTCAAGCTATACTTTAGATTACACACATATCTGCATACACGTACGACCAATAATCTGAACACTAACACACATTTAAAGATGCCGTACTCACATAATTACAGTATAACTTCAAAACGGCATGAGCAAACCGACTTTATTATTGAGCAAACTTCGAACAGCGAATAAAATACTCTCGTAATAACATCAGTATGTTTGTAGAAATTCAATTTCGTGGGTGGTGTTATTTGAAAAAAATTAATTGTCCTTAGTTTGAAGTGAATCCGACGATGTAATAAAGTGAGATTAGTTGTTTAATAAGACTAGCATAATTTCAAATGTGAAATGAAGACAATTACTTATAGCCAAATGTAAGTTGAGTTTCCGCAGAAGTGACATTATCGTCCGGTAGGACACCTTTGGGCTTTTGGTGAGTGGCGTGGTCTCGCTTATGAATAGGACCCCAGGATTCGACGCCGCTTACATTTGGACCACTCCAGTAGAAATTGACTAGATGTAGATCCAAATTTTTAAGTGAATATTATATATCATTCGCTGCCGAAAAATACGGAGTACACATCAGCTATATTATGCTTTGTACTACGTAAAATAAACAGCAGGAACTTGATTGTAGATTTGAGACGTCACTGCGTCACGTGACCTCATTATCTTTGGAAATAAATAATGCAGTCTCGGAAGTAGTCTCGAAAAAACACGATCTAACTCATTACCGGAAACGCTTCCGGCTCAAAATTCATGGAAGGTGACAAAATGTTTAAATGGCGTCCATGATTCGATAACTTATAAATTATTTAATTATTTTAAAAAAACATGTTTACAAACCGCTTAGCCCAGACCCATCGCTCAGACGCCCTCTCTGGGAGTATTGAATGTTATTTCCTCCAATGATGAGAACAATATATTTTCGAGGAAACCCCCCAAAATATTTGAAGGTTGAGGCATGCTTCCAGTGTTGCAGAGTGTCTGTAAGCATAAGGAATATATCTCACTAAGCACCAGAGGCATGTTCAGGAGAGGAAGGCAAAGAAGGTCTATTGGACCAATCGGATTACTTCTATTAAACGAGGCACCAATCGGATCACTTCTATTATACGAGGCACAGGAAGCACGTTACTACTGAACAGGCCTCAAGCCTTGTGCTCTTGAACAGGCGGACATTCCGAAGAGACACACTTCTCATGGAAAAGTGAAATTTACTCACAGAACACGTCTGAAAACTGTAAAAGAAATCCAATTCAGAATTTGGTATCCAAATGTAAGCTGAGCTAGCTCAGAAGTAGCAGTATGGTCCGGTTGGCGGAACGGTGTGCTCAGACGGGTTTATTATATTTTTAGAGGTTGGGAAGAATTTACGCACGTGTGATTCATGGCACCCGTGATTGCAAGTTTGCTGCACTGAAGCTAAACTACAACATGCATTTAACGAGTACGTACAGTCTTATATAATTTGCCAACCCTCTGTCAGCAGTTGCATGCTCGGGAGGGTGTCATGCACATTCAGTGAGGTCGCGGCGCAGGTTTTGCCTCAACTTACATGTTGATACCACTGAACGTCCAGACAGGGAAGATGCGAGGCGAAAGTGGGGAAAAAATGTGATTTGCAGAATATTTAATCAAAATTTAAAGTTACATATATTGTAAAAATCAAGGTATTTTTTGTCCACAAATAACACTGGGAACAATAAATAGCCATTGAAATATGTACGTATCACGATTATTACGCAAAATGGCTTTCAGTTGTTATTGTTTTCCTTTTTCACCCCGCGTAATCTTCTTGTACAGATTAGTGTCAAGACATTTGGCTACATTCGGCACAACGCTTTGACGCGTCTTTATATTCATCCAAATATTTATTAAACTCCATACAGCGACGGTTAACCTACAAACTTGAGGGGTAGGAGGCGCTGGGCAAAGTGAAAAGTTTGAGCGAAGTACAAAATGAATACGTTCCATTATGCCAAAGAGTTGGTATACAGCGTTATTAAATTAGTCAAACACGTTTACAATGTTTATTGTATGGGTTCGGTTATTCATTAAAAAGAGAATGCACCAGTCATAGTTTGTGCTCGTTAATATGTTCCTCACTTTAAAGCACTAATTCTAATAGTTATTAAAGTGGGGTTTTTTTTAAATGTTGATCATTGGTGAGGATAGCTAAGAACATATGGTAAGATGTAAGCACTTTGCTTTTGTTTTCCACACATGGTTAGGAACATTTCATTCGTGGCATTTTGCTTTTAACACTTTGCTTTCGTTTGCCACACACGGGAAGGAATATTTCATTCGTGCCAAACATTATCAAACATGCTTAATACTTGTGAAAATTAGGTGCACGAATGAAAGAAGTCTTATGTAAATTATCCACATACGAGAGTAAAGTGCTTAAGTGGCACGAATGACATTTTGCTCAACAGATTTCTGTGACTGACATAAAAGTTCCAGGATTTTACGCGTTGTTGATTATTCAAGATTTGAAGGCTACAAACAATGACTAAGCCCTTGTTAAGACGTCGCCAGTTTTATAACTGTTCAAGTCACGCTGACTTCGTGTACAGTTTATTGCATATATTACATTTCAAAGACAACACGAAGAGCGCATTTACCTTTTAATCATATTAAAGTTCAGAGATGTAGCATTGTTACGTGAGATGGGAAAAATAAGTAAACTTCTGATTTGAAAGAGTTTTGGAAATAAGAACTCTCCCGGTCTCACGAGGTATGACGCATTGGATGAAAATAAGGTTAAATATGGACAAATCTAATTTTCAGGCAGAGATGGTAATATTGTAGCGATGTAAATGTACAACCTGAAAATGTAACAATAAAAAACGAATGGAAAATAAAACAATTTTAACAGCCAATGTTAAACCTGACGGAAAATATAAAACTTTAACGTTAAATGTAAAACCAGACCGACGGAAAATGTCAAAACTTTAATGCCAAATGTAAAACAAATTTTGACAAAGGGTGTAAAAGTTAAAAGTGAAATGTGGAAACAGTAGACTTTTAAAAAACCTATAATAAAGCTTAGTGTTAACACTATCGGCACATACGCATATACCTGCGCCTTTGTCTGTGAAGAGGGAATACATTATAATTTTTAGCTTCAACATCTGCTTTAGCATCCGATTTCGTTGTTATCACTTATTGACCATTCCAGTAGAAACTTGCCATCGTCGTTGTGTCTACTCATTAGGAGATAGGTGTTTCTGGCTTTGACATCCGCGTGCAATATATATTCTTATAACTTTTTGACTACTAAAGTACTTCATATTTAAGTGAAGTACCAAAGTATGGGAGAGGTGTGTTTTGCTTCAGCGTCTGCGTCTGCGTCCGATTTCGTTTTTTTCTTTTATTTCCTAATGACCACGCATGCACTTGTCACCAAAGGAGGACATAATTATGTTATTTTGAGGTTCTACGTCCGCGTCGGCGTCCGATTTCGTTCTCATCACTTAAGTCATCATAAACAACTCATGCACTTGCCGTCTCTGTGTCTCCACCACCAAAGGAGGAGAGTTCGGTTGTTTTTGCTACTGCGTCTGCGTCGGCTTCCCTTTTCATTTTTATTACTTAATCACCACTCATGTTCTTGCCGACTTTAAGCCCCCCCCCACCCTTCAAAAGAGAAGAGGTATGTTGTTTTTCACTTCTGCGTCCGCGTCAGTTTCTGTTAAACGAATTATTCTGAAACAGGCTAGGTCCTTACTTGTCCATGAACCGTGGCACACACATCGACTAAATGGTCTAGTTGTACCTTTTGGGGTATATACTGCGACAAAATGATTTCGGTACCATGACAACCGTTGGACTCAATAATCAATCCTTATCTTTATGATAAAGTAAGCTCTATTGTTAAGTTTCAGTGAAGTCCAGCTTGCAGCTGCAGATTTCGAGTCATTGGGTCATGAAAACCCCCCAACTTGGGCTATTTATTTAATTACAGTGGCCACACCCTTTGACCTATGGCGGTCAAAATCTAATAGATCAAGTTTTGTCTACCACATGTGATTTTACATTGGCACATGAGTGGTCATTAAGTGATAATAAACTCAAGCCGAAGCAAAGACAGAACAACATATATCTCCTCCTGAGATGGTGGAGGGAAGAGGCAAAGAGAGAGCGTGAGTGGTCATTATTAATAAGAAACAAAATGAGACCCCGACGCTGACGCCTAAGCCACAAAGTCACAAAACAACATATGTCTCCTCCTTTGGTGAGGGAGACACAAAGACGACTACAAGTGCATACATGTGTGGTCAAAAGTGATAAGAAACCGAACGCCGAAGCGGACGCTAAAGCTAATGGTGTTGGCGTACATGTATGTGCCGATAGAGTTGCGTATATATATATATAGTCAGACAGCCTGCTGGTCAGACATCCCATTAACCCCCTCTCCCGCCCGATCCCCCAAGAAAATGTTATCTTTCATGAACTATTCTCTTCAAAAAAAGTAGGGGAACTTGGAATTGCAAGGTAAATAACATAACCACCTTCAACGGCACAACATATCCTTAGGAGGCCCTGGGCAGCAATGGGCCCTCACCTTCCCCCTATTGAAAATATCTGGGACATCTTGGGCCTACGTGTGCGTCAACGTGAAAGGCCACCAGCCACGCTAGATGAACATGTCCAGGCGTTGGTGGAAGAATGGGACAGACTGCATCAAA